>MCJB01029198.1:0-12450 GCA_002018475.1 Nicotiana obtusifolia | reverse complement strand
GACTGCGAGAGGTCTCTCTCCAACTGGAATGTATGCCAAACTCCCCTTGCTTACTGCCTTTCGGCTCAAAACATCGGCCACCACGTTGGCCTTTCCCGGATGGTATAGTATAGTAATATCGTAATCCTTGAGCAATTCCAGCCATCTCCGCTGCCTGAAATTTAGATCCTTTTGCTTGAACAGATGTTGAAGGCTACGGTGATCAGTAAATACCTCACAAGATACGCCATACAAGTAATCCCTCCAAATCTTTAAAGCATGAACTATGGCAGCCAGCTCCAAATCATGCACGAGGTAGTTCTTCTCATGAGGCTTCAACTGACGAGAAGCATAAGCAATAACTCTACCCTCCTGCATTAGTACACAACCGATCCCAATTCTTGAGGCATCACAATACACGGTATACGAACCTGAGGCTGATGGTAGAACCAATATTGAAGCTGTGGTTAAGGCTGTCTTGAGCTTTTGAAAGCTCTCCTCACACTTGTCCGACCATACAAATGGAACACCCTTATGGTTCAATTTGGTCAAGGGCAACGCAATGGATGAGAAACCCTGAACAAACCGGCGATAGTAGCCTGCCAACCCAAGAAAGCTACGAATCTCTGTGACCGAGGACGGTCTAGGCCAACTCTGGACCGCCTCTATCTTCTTTCGGTCAACTTGTATACCCTCGGTGGACAACACGTGCCCCAAGAAAGCCACTGAGTTGAGCCAAAACTCGCACTTAGAGAATTTTGCAAAAAGCTTCTCCTCTCTCAATCTCTGAAATACAACTCGCAAATGTTCTACGTGCTCTTCCTGATTACGCGAGTACACCAGAATATCATCAATGAATACTACCACGAACGAATCCAGATAAGGCCGAAATACATTGTTCATTAACTGCATGAACGCTGCTGGGGCATTGGTTAGCCTGAAAGACATAATGAGAAACTCATAGTGGCCATATCTAGTCCGAAAAGCAGTCTTAAGAATATCTGCATCCCTGATCTTTAACTGGTGATATCCTGAACGGAGAACAATCTTAGAGAACACTCGTGCTCCCTGAAGCTGGTCAAATAAATCATCGATGCGAGGCAAAGGATATTTGTTCTTGATTGTTACCTTGTTCAATTGCCTATAATCGATGCACATTCTCATCGTGCCATCCTTATTTTTCACAAATAGAACCGGTGCACCCCAAGGTGACACACTAGGCCGAATGAACCCCTTATCTAGGAGTTCTTGAAGTTGCCTCTTTAATTCTTTCAACTCTGCTGGTGCCATACGATATGGAAGAATAGAAATGGGCTGAGTGCCCGGTACCAAGTCAATGCCAAAATCAATATCCCTGTCCGGTGGCATGCCCGGCAGGTCTGCGGGAAATACATCGGAAAAATCCCTCACAACTGGAACCGAATCGATGCTTGGAGTCTTAGCTCCAACATCCCTCACAAACGCTAGGTATGCAAGGCAACCCTTCCCAACCATACGTTGGGCTTTCAAGTATGATATCACCCTACTAGGAATATAATCAGTCACACCACGCCACTCTATCCGCGGCACACCCGGCATAGCCAAAGTAACTGTCTTAGCATGACAGTCTAAAATAGCACGACATGGTGATAGCCAATCCATGCCCAAAATGACATCAAAATCTACCATGCTTAGTAGCAATAGGTCCACTCGGGTCTCCAGACCCCTAATAGTCACTATGCATGACTGGTACACACGGTCCACAACAACAGTATCGCCTACCGGGGTAGACACATAAACAGGTAAAGCGAGAAACTCCCGGGGCATACCCAGATATTGAGAAAAATATGAGGACACGTATGAATAGGTAGAACCGGGATCAAATAATACAGAGGCATCTTTGTAGCAGAGTGAAACAATACCTGTAATAACAGCGTCTGAAGCACTGACATCTGTCCTGCCTGGGATAGCGTAAAATCGAGCCTGGCCACCGCCTACTCGACCTCCCCCTCTGGGGCGACCTCTGGCTGCCTGACCTCCACCCCTAGCTGGCTGGGCGGGCGGTAAGGTAACTGGAGCAGAAGTCGAGGGCTGACTCCTCTGCTGGAACGGTCTAGCACCACGATGAGGACATTGCCTCCACATGTGGCCCATCTCGCCACAATCATAACAACTCCCTGGTGCTCTAGCAGATGCACTTGGCATAGGAGGACCCTGGGCCGACGAGGCATGAGCTGGAAGGGCACTGAGTGATGACTGGTCCTGCTGCAACCCATGATTACCACGACCCGCAGATGCCCCACGGTATTCTGGACGGGTTGGCTGAGCAGGCCTGAAGGAATGACCTCTACCCTGCTGAAACTGGCCTCTCGAAGGAGTACCACTGTAACTACCCGGTCCTCAAGGCCTCTTAGCCTCCCTCTCCTCTCGCTCCTGACAGTGAACCGTCTCAATCTCGCGAGCTATATCAACCACCTCCTTGAAGGTAGCACCCAATACTCTCTCCCTGGTGATACGCTCAAATACACCTTAAGAATAGTGTAAGCGGTCGGTGTCAAATATAATAACCTAAATGAGGTTGGGGTCGAATCCCACAGGAAATAGGTGTGAAATGTTTATCTAATTAGTGTAATACTCAACTAAGTCGTAATTCTATCAAGTAATTCAAATAACAAAAGAGTATTGAACGTAAGGATAAACGGAAACTGATGTCAATATTGTGAATGTAAGTAATATGAAATAAAGAAACCAAGGTTGTGTCCTCCTTAATGTAGTAGAATGCTCTTGATATTAATATTGAATATTTCCAACGGAAAACATTCTTGATATGCAATTGATGTTTAATTTACTATCCATTATTTCCCAATAATTGGATAATATATCCTCTTTATGATTTTTTCAAATACAAAAGAGTTGCGATTAAGAACAATCAATTACTGTTAAATTAAAACCGACTTATTCCTAAGCGATTTTATTAAACAAGGTTTAAAGCCTTGAGTGTTTGTTATTTATTTCTACCAAATTCTATCCCACATTTCCAAGATAAGATAGAAATAATTGGCGTTCGTTAATGTTTCCAACCACTAACAAGTATTTGAAGAACAAGATATAAATAAATATCAATCTTCCATTGAAATCATATTCAATATCAAAATCTCAACAACATTCTACCCATCTAGGGTTCACAACCTCAGCGTTTGAATTTAGTTACTCATGCTAAAAATTGAATAATAAAGAATAGTAATTGTCATCATCCTACAAAATAGAAGGTAATTGATCCGAAAAGTTTCCAAAAATTCAAACTAGTTAATTGCCCGTACTTTGTACTCTCAATTCTGACAAGATGTCCCTCACAAAACCCTATTAAACCTATTTATAAAGGCCCGAAACCCGAGGTGAATTTCGGACTGATTTGCCCCTACAGTAATAATGCGGACCGCATTTCTGTCGCAAAACAGAAATGTGGACCGCAATTCTTCATCGGCTGTCGCAAATTTAACCCAAGAGTTTTGCCTTCATCGCATTTTGGTTTGCGGACCGCATGTTGGTTATGCGATCGCGAAATGCGATCGCATTCTCCACTCTGATTTTTACCCAGAAACTCTGTTTGCGTTTGCGATTTCACCTTGTTCTTTTGCGGTTCGCATTCCTGTTTTGCGGTCTGCTTGTGAAATATGCGGTCCGCATTTGCTGTTTGCGACCGCATACTCACATTTGCGATGCTCTTAACTTCTTTTCTTGTCTTCAGCTGGCTTTTTGAACTCTTTTCCGTACTTCTGGGTCCTTACACTCGATATACTGCAAATACACTAAAATTACATAAGTATCAGTAGAATTTGCACGTAAAACAAGTTAAACTTTAAGCAAGTAGTATCAAAATGTGCCGAAATTAATCGGCACATCACCTGGTCATGAGGATACGGAGATGATAGTTAAGGCCATCCACAAACCTCCTGATCCTTTCACGATCAGTCGGTACCATCCAGACAGCATGTCGAGCCAACTCAGAAAATCTTGACTCATTTTGACACACCATCATATCCCCCTGTCTCAGCCACTCAAACTGTCTGTGCAGCTCCTCTCTGCGAGACTGCGGCACATACTTCTCCAAGAAAAGAGCGGAGAACTGCTGCCAAGTAAGGGGCGGTGCATCAACCGGCCTACGCCTCTCATACGCCTCCCACCAATTAAAGGCAGCTCACGTAAACTGAAAGGTGGTGAATGCCACACCACTAGACTCAAGAATCCCGGGTGTCTGGAGCATTCGCTGACACTTGTCAAGAAAACCCTGGGCATCCTCGCCCTCAGCACCACTGAATGACGGAGGCTGGAGTCTGCCAAACCTCTCAAGGCGACGCTGCTCATCATCTTGTATAACTGGTACTATGAATTCCTGAGCTGGTGCGGCTGGCTGGTCTGGAGGTGCCCCCGGCATCTGAAGTCCCTGCACTACCTGCTCAGGCGTACGGGCAACTGGAGTCTGATTTCCTCCCCCGGCCTGTGAAGTAGTTGCGGATGTGGTGGCTGAAACCGCCTGAGCCTGGCCAGTGCAAACAGATAATATCCGAGCCAAGGTCTCCTGAAGACCTGGAATAGCGATAGGCACAGCTGGTGCCTGAACTGGTGCTGCTGGAGCCTGTTCCTGAGCTGGGGCAGCTGGTGGATCAACAGATGCTGCCCTCGCCACTCTGCCTCTACCACGACCACGACCGCGTCCACGGCCTCTGGTGGCCTCAATGGGTGGTACTGGTGGTCGTCCACCTCGTCCGGTAGTTCGCGGCCTCAGCAGAATATGGAATAGCAGAAGTTTTAGTACTCGAATCAACAAGTTCGCACGACAAGAATTTCAAGAATATGGAATTTTCCTAAAAAGGTTCGCAACCTCTCGAAGATAAGTACAGACGTCTCCGTACCGATCCGCGAGACTCTACTTAACCCGCTCATGACTCGTGAGACCTACGTAACCTAGGCTCTGATACCAAGCTTGTCACGACCCGAATCCCAAACCCGGTCGTGATGTCGCCTCTCATGAAGACAAGGCCAGCCAATTCGAACCATAACTCATTTTAAGCAATAAATTTAACAAGAGAACAACACAACACAGTTTAATAGCAGTCACTTGCAAAAAAAAAAAACATAGAGAACCATCCCAACAACAGCCCGAAACCGGGGTGTCACAAAGTCATGAGCAACTAATGAAATCCTAATAACAAGATTACTATTACAATATCTCTGGCACAATTGTTCGAAGAAAGTGGAAATAACAAAATAAAGAGATACGGGGCCGCGGACGCCAACAACTACCTCATAGTCTCTGAGTCACCGCTCTGACAATCGTAGTCAATGCCTCGTAGTGGAATCAATAACGCTTGAATCTGCACACATGGTGCAGGAAGTAATGTGAGTACTTCCAACTCAGTGAGTAGCACATATAAATAATGACTGGAAGTAAGGAAACACGTAAAGCACAAGGCAATGCATAATGAAGCAGTAAATCATTATTTGAAACCAGTAAATAAGTAAGAAATCATTTAAAAATCTTCCCAGCTCTGGTTACCAGTTGCCATTGTTACCAACTGTAATCTACAGTTGTCATTGTTACCAACTGTAATATTCTTGGGCTCAGTATCAATCTCACAGCTCTGGTTACCAGTTGTCATTATTACCAACTGGAACCTACAGTTGTCATTGTTACCAACTGTAATATCTCTAGTTACCAGTTGTCATTGTTACCAACTGTAACCTACAGTTGTCATTGTTACCAACTGTAATATCTCTGGGTACCCTACGCTCACTGGGGGTGTACAGACTCCGGGAGGGGCCCCTTACGGCCCAAGCGCTATATCAAGCCACCTCGTGGCATACATCTAGGACCTCGGCCTCATATCAATCAAGCCACCTTGTGGCGCATATATAGTATCTCAGGCCCTCGGCCTCATATCACTCAGTAAAACCTCACACCTGGCCCTCGGTCGCACTTAGTCAGAAAATCATCACAAGCCCCTCGGGCATAGTAAAACAGTAGTTCTCAGCCCAACATCATTTCAAATATTGTGTAAATCTCAAAAACTGATTAAAAAGTGGCTGAGTTGTACAACAGTGGAAGCAACATGACTGAGTTTAAGTAATAAGTACAAATAGTGAGGAAATAGTGATAAAAATCTCCGGAGGGTTCAAACAATTGGCACGAAGCCCAAATATAGCAATCAGCCCAAAACATGATGATATCAAATAGGTTTCAATCAAATATGTAGTAAAAATCATCAATCGGGACGGACCAAGTCACAGTCCCAGTAGTAAACGACCCCACGCTCATCATCGAGCGTGTGCCTCACTTCAATATAGCACTACGATGTGCAAATCCGGGGTTTCGAACCCTCAGGACATCATTTACAATCACTACTCACCTCGAACCGGCTAAATTTCTAGCCCACGATGCCTTTGCCCTTCGAATTGGCCTCCACATGGAATCTATTCAAATTCAGAACAATTACGTCACAATATGTTGAGGGAACAAAGCCCACTCGTAAACAATCAATAAATACTAAGAAATCCCAAAATTAGCAAAACCCGAGCCCCGGGCCCACTTTTTTCGAAATTCTGTAATTTTTCACCTCAACGGGTTCCTTATCTTCCCACGAGTTCAACCATACAAGATTTATCGAATTCCGACATCGGTTCGACCTCCAAGTCTTAAAAATCTAAACTTAAGGGTTTTTCCACAATTTTCCCAACTTAATCACAATTACAAGCTAGAATAGCAGTAGGTTTGGGTAATTTTGACCAAGATTAAGTCAAGAACACTTACCCCGATGTTTTCCCTTGGAAATCTTCCAAGAATTGCCTCAACACTTGCTTCAACCCGAGCTCTATAGCTCCAACAGTGTTCAAGATGGTCAAAACTCCTCCTCTTGAGAATTTGTCCAAGAAAATGTCCTTTGGATATGATTTTAAAGGTTGATTTGCTGTGATTCTATGGTGTTTAGAGGTGTTTCTCTTTGTCGGTAACGGAAAATGGCTTTGCATGGCAAATGGGCACTAATTTCTATTTATAAAAGGGTAAAAAATCGGGACAAAAATACCCCTGTCCGGACTTATATGCGATCGCATATCTGTCGCAGAACAGATATGCGGTTCGCATATTTGACGTGGCCACCGCAAAAGTGGCCCTAGCCTTCACTGCAATCTCATCATGAAGTATGGTTTGCGGTCCGCATTTCAGGTTTGTGGTCCGCATTTCGACCGCATTGTTGACGTAGATTTTTGTCCAAAAATTCGTCCCGGTATGCGGTCTTAGCATGCTGAAATGCGGTCCGCATTTCAGAAATGCGACCGCATTTTTGGCATTACATTTTGTTCAGTT
The DNA here is from genome assembly GCA_002018475.1 of Nicotiana obtusifolia. Taxonomy (NCBI): domain Eukaryota; kingdom Viridiplantae; phylum Streptophyta; class Magnoliopsida; order Solanales; family Solanaceae; genus Nicotiana; species Nicotiana obtusifolia. Next base: position 5,129 of record MCJB01029198.1, on the reverse strand, counting down.
TTCTGTCAATTGCGGTCTCGATGTCAGATATGCGGTCCGCATTTTCTACCGCATTTCTGACATGAACTTTGCCCAGGAACCTGCCTGGGTTTGCGATCTCTTGGAGAGATAGCGGTCCGCATTTGAGAAATGCGACTGCATTCTCGACACCTGTTTTGTACAACTTTCTTTCCCAATGATGAATTAGTCCGTTTAACCACCCAAAACTCACCCGAAGCCTCTGGAATCTCATCCAAACACGCCAACATACTCCATAACATCATTCAAACTTGTTCCAACCTTCGGAACGCTCAAACAACCTCTCAACGCCCAATTCGAGTTGGATTCAAGCCTAAGAATTTCAAAATCCTCTAAATCGCTCTGTTGACCTAAACCCAACCAAACCTTATCCGAATGACCCGAAATTTTGCACGCAAGTCCTAAATCACATATCGAAGCTACAACAGCTTTCGGAATCCCATTCCATCCCTCGAATCAAAATCTCGCCTAACACCCGAAATTTTTTAAAATGCTAACTTCGCCAATTCAACTCTAATTCTACACCGGACCTCCAAAACTAATTCCGATCTCACTCCTAAGTCATAAATCATCTCCCGAAACTAACCTAACCATGGGAACTCACATCCGAGCCCTCCAACCCAGAAGTCAACATCCAGTTGACTTTCCGGTTTAAACCTTCTTGAAAGAGACTAAGTGTTTTGTTTCTTACCAAGTCTACCCCGCACTCAACTACTCGACTTGGTTACGTTAAACACAGATGACGAAACATAATGAGACAGAAAATGAGGAAGACGGAGCAGCAACCCACAAGACGATTGGCCGGGTCGTCACACAACTGTTGAGGTAACTGGATGGAGTATTCTTTTTTTCTTTGGGTTCCTTTTTTCTTACTAATCTGGAGATGTGGCCATGGCCTCTGTTTTTTATATTTTTCCTCTTATTTGATTATACGTACTAGGAGCTTTAATTTTATACATAATGAACTTATCTATTAGAGAAAGGGATAGAAGATTTATCTGTCAGAATGATTATATGTACTAGAAGCTTTATAGCATGAAAGAAGACTGCTAAATAGTTGCTCTAGAAGAATTTTGGAGAAAACAGCTAAATGCGATTTGTATGTCGCAATAACAAGCCGTAACTGAATGCGTTGTGTTAGTCGCAATATCTGAATGCTATTTAAAAGGAAGTATGGCACAATTGTTGATTGCGATTTATAAGTTGCAATAGCCTAATATTCCGCCAAAACATTCTGTTTGATGGCCCCAAAACATTCCGCTAAAACATTCTATTTGATGGCCAAAACATTCTGTTTGATGGTCTAATTTCTGTCAAATTTCATATTAGACAAGGCTGCCAACCCTTGTCTAATTGATGGCCTTATCTTCTGCCAATATTGTGGAGAGTATAATTCTTCTATCGATGAGATGCAGAGAGATCCAAATAAATGACTCAGATTACCTCCGAACAATATTTGCCACTGGTAATTTTACTTTGCTAGTTAGAGCAAAGGCTGATATCGATATGCTTTGCAGTGCTATTTGAGATGTTTCTGTATTGGGTTGGATGCAATCGAGTAAAGTCGGGTCCGAGTATAAGGAGAGGCCGGGCCACCCCGGTCCGGAATCAACAAGTCGGTGGCCCGGGCCACCCCGAGTCCGAATTCGACAAGTCGGCCACACAGGCTGGAGCGGCCGAAATGGGGCAATCGATGTGGTCAGCCATGGGAGGCCTCGAAACAAAGCATCGGCTTCAGGCCGTATATCTCTCCAATCCCGAATATCTCGCCAGGAGCAATTTTCTCAACTGATATAGCCGTTACGCTATCATCGTGGGATATTCAATCCCGTAATTAGTGGGATTTGCCTTGTAATCAGTCTTTTACTTTATTTAGGACTCTTTCATTTACCTATAAGAAGGGCATTGACCCCCATTGTAAGGACGAGACATCTCAGAGAGAAAAACCATATAATTTCACTGTTATTCACAACTATCTCCATTGTTCATCAAAATACTTCCCTATTTCTAATAATTCATTGTCAGCTGTTGGATACTTGTGGTTTGACTGTTCTCTCTTGCTTATTATATTTTAATCTTCTACGTTGTATTTTTATATTGTATCAAATTGATTCACGGATCCTTAGCACCACGAACAAATTCAATTGTTATTCGGTTTTAAGGGTAAATAGTTTGGCGCCCACCGTGAGGCCAAGGATATTAGTGAACTTTTGATACGTTTTCTCTTGCAAACACAATTTTACACTTGCTCTTTGCAGAATTCTCTGTTTTTCAGGATACAGATTAATCATGGCACAATCACTCCCCATCAACAATGAGATCAACAACCAAGTGGAAAACAACAATTTGCCCGGACATGAGGTCCCAATCGACGTCAATTCTCAAGTGGCGGTCGAAGCCGACCAGGCATCCGGCTCAACGCATAGCGTCCGGGGGGAGAACCGCTCGGGAATTCAACAAAGCGGAGAGAGCAAAATCAGTCTCAGGGTAATATTTGACATGCTACAAGCTCAACAAGCGGCTATAGCCCAACTACAAAGTCGCACCCAGAACCCGGACAGAGCAGAAAACGCTCCCCCTCAGGCAGCAACCGAGCAAAATGAATTGGTCGCAGCGCAGCCGAATGAGAGCAGTTCGGGAGTCAACTCCGAGATTGTTAAAATGCTAGAGGAGTTGACTAAGCGGGTAGAGAGAGGAGAAAAAAGAATCGAAGCCAACGACAAAAAAGTTGAAACATACAATTCGAGGGTGGACCAGATACCGGGGGCACCTCCAGTTGAAAGGCTTAGACGCCAAAAAATTCGTGCAAAAGCCTTTCCCGGCTAGTGCCGCTCCAAAGCCGATTCCAAAGAAATTCCGCATGCCCGAAATTCCTAAATACAACGGTACTTCGGATCCAAATGAGCATGTGACAGCTTACACTTGTGCCATAAAGGGAAATGATCTCGAAGACGACGAGATTGAATCTGTTCTCCTGAAGAAATTCGGAGAGTCCTTGTCAAAAAGGGCAATGACTTGGTATCATAATCTGCCCCCGAACTCCATCGATTCTTTTGCCATGCTTGCCGATACCTTCGTCAAAGCCCATGCAGGGGCCATTAAGGTTGAGACAAGAAAGTCCGACTTATTTAAAGTCAGACAACGTGACAGTGAAACGTTAAGGGAGTTCGTTTCCCGATTCCAAATGGAGCGGATGGATCTACCCCCGGTGACAGACGATTGGGCAGTGCAGGCTTTCACCCAAGGGCTGAATACCGGCAACTCTGCAGCATCGAGGCAACTCAAACAGAGTTTGATCGAATACCCGGCCATCACCTGGGCGGATATCCACAACCGGTATCAGTCAAAAATCAGGATAGAGGATGACTAGGTCGGAGTCGCATCATGTTCCTCTTATACAGCTAAGACCTTTGATCGACCTCAAAGAGACAATTTCCGTGAACCAAGGTCGAACCGTGACAGGCATCGACCGTACCCGGAAGATCGACGGCTTGTATCGAGGGGACTCAAGGTCCCGAGACAGGAAAACAGGTACGAAGGGAACCAAAGAAACAGAAGGCCGTTGCCAAAGGGCAACTTCGAGAAAACTAATGATCGATAGGAGGCGCCCCGGCTGGCCGAGTATAACTTTAATGTCGACTCGGCAACCCAGGTTTCAGCAATTGGCCGCATCAAAGACACCAGATGGCCAAGACCATTGCAAACAGACCCCGCCAAGAGGGATCCTAACCTCGTATGTAAATATCATGGCACTCACGGCCATAGAACTGAAGATTGCAGACAATTGAGAGAGGAAGTTGCCCGGTTGCTTGAAAACGGGCATCTTCGAGAATTTCTTAGCGACCGGGCAAGGGTTCATTATGAGAACAGGGACAGGCCGGCAGATCAAAGGGAGCCAAAACATACTATCAACATGATAATTGGGGGAACAGACGCACCCCAAGTACCGGTATTGAAGCGTACAAAAATTTCCATCACTCGAGAGAAACGAACTCGAGACTATGCACCTGAAGGGACTCTATGCTTCAGCGACAGGGAAATCGAAGGACTTGCATAACCCCATAATGACGCACTGGTAATATCAATGTTGATACACGATACCCGAGTAAAACGCGTACTAATCGACCCTGGAAGTTCAGCCAACATAGTCCGGTCTTGGGTCGTCGAACAGCTGGGACTGTCGAATCAAATCGTTTCCGAGGTCCGGACACTCAACGACTTTAATATGGCATCGGAAACAACGAAGGGGGAGATAACATTGATGGTGAACGTCGCCGGTACCACCAGGGCAACAAGATTCTGTGTAATCGAGGGTGATATGAGGTATAACGCCCTACTCGGAAGGCCCTGGATACATGACATTAGGGTAGTACCATCAACCTTGCACTAGATGTTGAAATTCCCATCGGCAGAAGGAATCACCACCGTTTATGGGGAACAGCATGCGGCGAGGGAGATGTTCGCGATAGAAGAAACAACATCGAAGTCCATCAATCCCCAACAGAAGGCCAAATAGCAATCACAAAAGTCACCTTCGACAGATGAGGGCGAGCGAGATCAGCCCGATGAAGACAGCTTCGGGGTACCCCGATCCTTTGTTGTCCTGGATGAGGCCGACGCAACCAAGTCGACGATCGAGGAATTGGAGCAAATCCCGATCTGCTATGACGCACCCGACCGGAAGGTATACCTGGGCTCGGGTTTGAACTCCGAGCTCAGGACTAAACTACTTTCTTTTCTTTCTGCTAACGAAAGTTCTTTTGCTTGGTCCCATTTGGATATGACAGGCATACCACCGGAGATTGCGACACATAAGCTTAGTGTCGACCCAAAATTCCGGCCGGTCAAACAAAAAAGGAGGCCTCAATCCGAAGTCAAGCAGGTCTTCATTCAGGAAGAGGTAACCAAACTTTTGAATATAGGGTCCATTCGAGAGGTAAAGTACCCCGAATGGTTAGCTAATGTAGTTGTAGTGCCAAAAAAGGGGAACAAGCTTAGAATGTGTATAGATTATAAGAACTTAAATTGAGCCTGCCCTAAAGATTCTTTCCCGCTGCCCAACATCGATCGTATGATCGATGCTACTGCTGGCCACGAGACTCTAAGTTTTC
>MCJB01029187.1:0-69151 GCA_002018475.1 Nicotiana obtusifolia | reverse complement strand
AAGGAGAGAGAAGAAAGAGAGAAGAAGAAAGATAAACGTAGAGATGCTCAGTATGCTGCACTACGAGAGCAGATCAAATCTCTCTTGGCTTCTGGCTCTTTTCCAATTCCCCGGTCACATGAATCATCGCCGGGTGGTCAACTTGATGATGACACTTCATCCGGCGATGACGATGATGATGTAGACATTAGTAAACGTTGAGTTGTAATAACAACTTATATAATGTATAAGTTCATTTGAACTTCAAACCTTATTGTTGCTTAATGTTGTTGTTTAATGTGTTGTTTATTGTAGTTGTTATTCTCGTTGTTGTTTGTTGTAGTTGTTCTTGTCGTTGTTGTTGTTTTAATGGCATAAAATGCTTCTTTTAGGAATTTGGTAAAACTGGCAGGTGGTGTAGCTGCCAAAACAGGCAGTTTCTGAAAAAAATATACCAAAAATAGCGACCAACTTTGGTCGCCAATTGGTCGCTATTTTGCTGGAAAAAAAATTGATTCTGCACAGTAGCGACCAATTTGGTCGCCAATTGGTCGCCATTAGCGACCAAAGTTGGTCGCTTTTTGAAAATTACATAAAATAAAATTCTGGAAAAACGACCAACTTTGGTCGCTAATTTCAGATTTTAATTTTATGTATTTTTTGATAAGCGACCAAAGTTGGTCGCTTTTCAGAAAACACATAAAATTAAAATCTGAAATTTGCGACCAAAGTTGGTCGCTTTTCCAGAATTTTATTTTATGTAATTTTCAAAAAGCGACCAACTTTGGTCGCTAAATGCTAAATTTAATTTTCTGTATTTTTCAAAAGGCGACCAACTTTGGTCACTAAATGCTAAATTTAATTTTCTGTGTTTTTTAGGAAGCGACCAACTTTGGTCGCTAATTTGGCGACCAACTTTGGTCGCTAGTGGTTAGTGACCACCTGAATACTGACCAGACCATTGTGGTCGCTTTTTGGTCGCTTTTGGGCTGATAGGGACCAACTTTGGTCGCTTTTTTCGGTCGCTTTTTACCTGATTTTTAGTAGTGAGAACGGAATGGACATACATGATTCAGATAGCTAATTCCAATCAACTTGTAATTGAGGTGTAGTTGATTGAACATAAGTTAAAATGAGATATAAATATTTTTGTACATTTATTTTTCACGTAAAATGGTGAAGGCCTAATGAAGTTCCAAGTTTCTTTTTTCCCCAACATGAAGAGTTCGAAGTTACCATGGAAAAGAAGGATTTCAAAGTTACTGCAAGCGGGCCATCTAGCATTCTTCAAACCTCTCCGATTGTTGTGTAAGAATCAACAAAAATTCAAGATTATGTTGAGGTTATTGGAATAATTAAGCCTTTTCATTTTCGGTATAATGAACGACCCAGCAGTAAGATTATATCAGCTCTCGGTCTTCCTCTAGTCTTAACCAATAGCTTGTTTGTCCGACACGCAAATCGAATTGGAAAGAAAGGTACTTAGATTGTTAGATTAATAAACTAATATAATGTCAAACATTTGCCATGTCAAATTAGGAGCTCGGCTTCAGGAACTTAAAAGAAAATTCCAAGAATCCGTTGGTGATTTGATATTTCAAAGTTACAACGTGAGTACATAAATTATAAAGATCTAGGCTATGAACTTCGTAATCGGTCGGTGGCTTGCTGCTATAAGTCGCCTCTAAAGTAATTAACAAGCACATACAAAGAGTTGTTTAGCTTGCAGACCATTTGTGTGAACCAGACTGATCTATCAGGAGACCGAGTGACATCTCTATATATACCTCTTGGTCACCATGGAAGAATGCATTATTTATATTAAGTTGGAATATGTCCCAACCTTTCTTCACAGTAACAGTAACCAAAACTCTAACTGTTGTCATCTTGATAACAGGAGAAAATATCTCTCTATAGTCAACCCCTGCTTGTTGAGTATAACCTTTTTTTCACCACTAATCTAGCCTTGAATCTCTCAATACTTCCATCTGCTTTATGCTTGACTTTATAAACCCACTTGCAGCCTATTGCTTGTTTTTCAACTGGCAAAGGTACTAGGTCCCAAGTATGGTTTGCATGAAGAGCCTCAAATTCCTATGTCATGGCTGTTGCCATGCAGGATTAAGTCCTGCCTCTCTATATGAGGATGGCTCGCTATCATGACAAACATTTGTCACCAAATCCTGACTCTCAGAACACAAGACTTCAGGGGTAATGTGATTATGATTGGAGAAGAGTGCATTCAAGGAAGGTGAATATTGAGAGGTAGCAGATTGAGATGTGTTAGGAAAGGTACAAATATAATCCTTGAGGTAAGAAGGGGTTTTGTGTGTTATGTTGGACTTCCTGAGTATAGATAATTCTGATTGAGTAGATGTGGATGAAGAAAGACTAGAAGTTTCATATGAAGCTGCAGGGATATAGGCATAAGGGAATGAGGTATCTGATGTATGTGTTGAGTTTTTATTAACAAGAGAAAATTCAGGGTGTTGATGCAAACCTGGAGATGTGATATCTGCAGAACTTTGAACACCACGATGTGGACTGTCACCCTCAAGTAAGTAGGAAAGGAGACTGCTTTGAAGATATTATATATGGAAATATCCTTAGAAGCTAGAATAAAGGGAAAGACATTTTCATAGAACACCACATCTCTAGAGATATGTATCTTCCTAGTGGCTAGTCTTAGTACTTTGTAACCCTTTGTCCCAAAAGGATAACCTATGAAGACATGAGGAGTTGTTTTGGGTTCAAATTTATCCCTGTGCACCTTAGGCACAATAGGATAGTAAAGACAACGAAAACTCCTCAAATGAGAGTAATTAGGTTTCTTGTGATATAAAAGTTCAAAGGGGCATTTGTTATTAGGTAGGTAGTAGGCAATCTGTTAATTAAGTAGGTGGCTGTCAAAATACATTTTCCACAATATCTAGTTGGTAATTTGGATTGAAACATAAGTGCCCTAGCAGTTTCTAAGAGATATTTGTGTTTTCACTCCACTACCCCATTTTGTTATGGTGTATAGGGGCAGGTTTTCTGATGAATGACACCTTTGGATTGATAAAATATGGAGGCTTCATGACTGGTAAACTCCAGCCTATTGTCAGATCTGATGGTTTTTACAGAGGTGTTGAATTGATTCTCAATCATGGTTATAAAAGCTTTAAGGGCTTGTAGAGCATTGCTTTTACTGCTTAGTAAATGGGTCCAAGGGGAGCTGCTAAAATCATCCATTAATGTGAGGAAGTACGTGTAATTATCATGGGTAGTGACATGGTAAGGAACCCATATGTCATTATGCAGTAATTCAAATATCTGAGTGGAGGTACTAGTTCTTTATGAAAATAGGAGAATGGCTTGTCTAGCCATAGGAAAAATGGAACAGATGAAAGGTTGTTTAGGTGAGAAATAAACAGATGTGTGGGGTATTTCTCTCATTTTGATAAAGGTAACATGACCAAGCCTATTATGACAGAAAAGATTCACATCATACTTATCAAACACAACTGAAAAGTCATTCTTATTATTGTGAGTGAAAGTATTTACATTTGGTGAATGAGTAGGACTTCTGAAGTCTCCACTATTTACACTAGCAGAAGAAAAAAAAGTTGCAACAAGAAACTGACACATTAGCATTTGAAAGAGTACTTTTACCCTTTAGACACTTGGAACATAAGTAGTATAGTCCCTCCTTGCTACTACCAATCACCTGAGGCCTAATCACTGAAGGGGCCTGTAATAGACATAGTGCATCAGTAAAAAACACAATACATCTAAGATGCACTGTAAGTGAATGAACAGAAATTAGGTTGTATTTAAAAGATGGAACATAGAGGGCTTTGTGTAAGGTGACTCTATGACTGAGTATCACATTTTCACCCTATATCCATTTGGTAAACTTATCAGTAGGGGATATGGTAGTGTGGTGATATTACTAAGTGTTGTTTTATTGAAGGTCATATGGTTAGATGCTCCTGAGTCTATGATCCAAAGGCTAGACTTTGATTCGAAATATTTGCATGATGGTTTGTCAAAAATCAATAAAAGAAGTCCAGACTACAATACTTGCTAAGCTGACAGCACCATTAGTGATGTTGGTATTGCTGGGAGATCCTCCCGTGTTGCCTGTCTAGAAGTGTTGTAGCAAACTCATTATCAGCTCATATTGTTCATTTGTTAAGTTGACATTTTGATTCTCATCATGTAGAATTGGATCATCTTCCTTCTCATGGAGCAGATTAGCTGGGACTCCACGCACATTTGCCATAGCTCATTTTCCTCTATTGAACTTATGACCCTGAATCTGATTTGAGTTGTTACTCTGACTGAATTGTTGAGTACTGGTGCTATTGAAGCTTTGATTAATGTATGAGTTGCCTTGGGGATAACCATGTAGCTCATAACACTTCTCCTTTGTGTGGCCTCGCCTCTTGCAATAGTCACAGAATGTCGACCCCTATTGCTTGTAGTGTAGTGTATTTTGAAGTTCCTAGCTCCGAGTGGATTTTGATGTTGTGAAGATGTGGCATTCACATGCAATGAGGTAGACTCGAGGTTTAGTTGACTGTTTGGCCTGAATTCCCTCTACTTCTCTTCTTGTATCAGCAGATAGAAGTCATGTGCCAAGGATAGCAGAGATTTCATTATCAAAATGCTTCCTCGCACTATTGTATAAACCTCCTTTAGGCCATTAAGAATTGAATGAGTTGTCGATCCTGTTCTGCCTTATGCATAGTTTCCTTTGATCCACATATGCAAACACAACTACATTGGGATTTAGCACTCAGGGTGTTTAATTCTTCCCACAATCTCTTCATTTGTGTATAGTAGGCAGTGATATCTAGGAGGCCTGAACAAGGTCGTTGATCTCCTTTTGGATCTGATATAGCTTTGCCCCATTTGTTTGATCATATCGATCTTCCAGTTGCCATAGCTCGATTGAGTCGTTGACATACTCGACACTGTCAGAAATCTCCTTTACGAGGGAATTAAGGATCCAGGAAGTTACGATATCGTCGTATCTCTCTCATTGACGAAACTGAGGTGAATTGGGGGTAGGTTTCCTACATTCCTCATTTATAAATCCTAATTTGTTTTTGACTGATAGGGCTCGTAACACACTCCTTCTCCACGATCTATACCCAATTCTGTCAAGCGGAACAGGCACTAGCATTACTCCGGGACTGTCCGAAGGGTGAATGTACAGAGGATTACTCGCTGGTTGGTCATTCCAGCTCGTACTAGGCGTGATTTCTTCGGTTTGATTGACAGTCATATGAGAAGTTCTAATTGATGAAATTGATGAATGTATCAACTAATTTAGTGAGTAGACAGATCATTTTTTGTTGAAAATTCTTCAATTCATACGAGAATTGCAGATTGAAGTAACAAATCCAAACCCTAGCAGTTGACGGAGGAAAAGATATTTTGAGACACAAAAATTCTGACAGATTTTGCGTTCTACCGGCTCTGATACCATATTGAGATTAACACATTGAAGAAAATATAAAGCTTGCTCAAAAGCTTCACTGGTGATTCTCGAGAGTTCTGAGAGAGAGAGTGAGAAAGAGAGAGAGAGAGAGAGAGAGAGAGAGAGGGGAAAGCGACTGCGAGGAGAGAGAATGAGATGAATTGTAAAATAGAACTCTGATATTCCTCATTATCGGGTTGTGTATATATGTACATGTATGCTAACTATAATACTTATACAGATACAACTAATTTTACAACTACTACAACTAACTGCACATAACTACATGCTGACTCAGCATAGTACAAGGTAGAATTAATAATAATAACTCTCAATATGATTTAGATAACTAATTAAAATCAACAAGAATTAATCTAAATAGCCGTTCACTCAACCGGTTAAATTAAATAACCGACGAATGTATAATATATATAATATATGTATAACCGTATATAATTAATGTATAATTTATGTATACCGACTAAAAAAAATAAATAGTAAATTCAACTGACTATTTGTGTGAAGATTAATCAGTTTATAATTGAGGTATAGTAAATTGATTACAAATTAAAATGAGATAAAATATCTTTTGTGCGTTTATTTTTCACGAAAAAACAGTGAAGGTCTAACACTTCCAACTTCCAAGTTTTATTTTTTCCCCAACATGAAGATTTTTAAGTTACTGCAAGTAGGCGAGTAACTAAAGTATAAATTGATTTGAACATTCAAACAGTACCATTTTTTTACTCAAGATTTTGTCGACTTTGTCAAGGTGATTAGGACTTCTTTTTCAAGATATTGTATGACACAGAGATGAGGTTGTATGTACTTTTAGTCTTCCATCACCAAATATAGTTGTGTTTCGCTGACACGCAAATCGAATTGGAAAGAAAGGTACTTAAATTATAATTTAATAAAATAATAATCATAAGTCCTGTGTGTACCAGGCCAAATATGAGCTAGATTCAGGAGACCAAGTAATTAAAATTCCTAATTAGTCAAACCAACAAAAATAGAAGTAACATCAATAAAAGTCGAAGTAGAGGCGTAAGACCGGAATCCAAAGGAACTAAAATGAAATGAGTAAGTTCCTAGAAAGCGCTGCGCATTTGATTTAAGGATTATGAAGAGCCTAAGGTTACAACCAGTAGTGGAGCTATATAAAAGGAATGTCAATTGAAACACCTTCACCAGAAAATTGGTTAACTTTTTTATTTTCTATATAATTATAGTCTATATTTTAAATCCTCTTAAATTTTTTTATTTATTGATTTTTTTTTATATTTTGAACACTTTTTAGTAAAAGTAAAAAGTAAAGCTATAGGATATGAACTTCCTGATGTTGCACCTGAGAGAAAAAAGAATGATCAGTCGTAATCGGTCGGTGGCTTTACTATAAATATAGCCTTTAAAGTAGTACGTTGACAAGCATACTTAGTATGGAATCAGCCTATATTGCGATCATAGTCTGTAGTTCTGTGATCCTATTTGTGGTCTTTTTGGGCTTCCTAAGCTACAGAGAAAAGCAGAAGAAGAAAGGAGCTGGCGATGTTGAAATAGGTGCGAGGAACCCCAGTGCTGGCCGCGGATTAAAAGACGGCCGTATGGTTGTTTTGGCTGGCGCTGGAGCCGCTTTCGCCGGTGCAGCAGCAGCGACAACAGTGGTGAGTAGCAACGGAGGTGGTACGCACCAGGGTTGTTGTTGCGGCGGTAATGGTAGTAGTTGCGGTGCTGGTGGTGGTTGTGGCGGTTGTGGTGGATGTGGGGGTTAATTTAGTTTTTACACCACTCAAATGCAAATTAATCTGCATTAGTGGCAATTTTCTCTTTTCTTGGTTTGTTTTCTCCTCTTTCTTTTTGTTTTCCGTTTTATGAAAGTGTTGGTCCATATATAAATATCCTCCTTGAACTAGAAAAGAGATCTGTCAAGGCTAAAGCTAGAAAAAAAGATTAGCCATCAAAACAAATCTTTAGTATCGCAAAAGAGATAAAAATTTTGATGAGCAAGAAATGAAGTATCCGCCTCTAATATCCATGCAGTAATGTTGTTATGTAAATGAAGTTTACTGTGTAAGCGAATTTTTATATATAAGTTCATTTTAACTGATTTTTTTTCTTTTTTCAAGTCACAGATCGATTTACTTATTATGAGTAATTATTTTTAATGACTTAATAATTAATCTAATAATATAAAGAGTTCGCATTATAGGTATAGAAAAATTTGTTAATAATATAAAGAGTTCGCATTATAGGTATAGAAAAATTTAAACTCAAATATAAATAGTTGTGAAATAGAGATTGTATAGTATTTTTAATAACATCCCTTGAATTATTCAAATCGATTATTTGTCAACACGATAATTAAAAGAGGAAAAAGAAAAAGAAAGAAAGAGCAAGACAATTAATTATCTCTGACCATGTTTCGGGGGAGAAGGATAAGGATTGCTAAGGGACTCGAGAGTAGGGAGGTACAGTCAGAAATGCTTAATGCCAATTCACAAATTGTTGTTTGGTGTGCCTTCGTGTCTCTGTGTGTTGAAGATCACGTTTAGCATGACACAAATAGTCAAGTCCATGGGCCATTTGCACAGCTAACCACTTTTAAGGCTGATCTCTACAACATGATCGCAAATTAAAAATCAGTGCAACTTTTATCATGTACGAATTACGGTCATATTCTGAAGAACAGCGCTAAAAGTGGCTGTTTGCACAAATGACCCCTTTGTAAATTTATGCTCCCTTCTGTATCTTGTTGTGGTTATGTTGTTCAATTCAGTTTGGGAAACATACTTCTAATTTTGGCTATACTAAGAAGTAAGAACTATTAATTTTTGTATTAATGGAATTTCTATTGTATTTCTAATTTTGTATCTTATAACTGATTATTACTCCCATGTGTTATTGCTTACACTTGCAGTCAATGGACAGGTAGGTGGATGTTATATCACCAAAAATTACGACCAACGGTGTGTCAGTATACTGTTTTTGTAAAATAATTTTGAAGAAGAAAAACAGCGTATAAACAGAAATGTAGAAGAAACAGATTTTAATCCGAGCCTACTGAATTCAAAGTGTTTCCTTAAGGAACTTAATCTCCTTCTAGTACCCAAGGTTGTGGATTATTTTCTCCCAGGATAGAACGGATTACACACTGGTGTAACGTTACTTCAAACCCCAGTATTTCAGCGAACATAATGATCGGTAGCAAATTACACTTATTGTTGCTTTCTTTGTAGTTAAAATAATGTAGAAGAAAGAAGGAGATTTCAGAATTTCGTAAGAAAAATCTGAGGGAATGGTCTGCTATTTATAGCCAACAGCTTGGGTTTAAATGAAGAGGTGCAACTCTTCCGAATGACTGTTATGATTGTTCGCATAAAAATGACCATTATGTAAATGGCTATTTACGCAAAGTAAAACGGGAAAATCAAACGCGAAGGAATATTAATTTACCGTTACAAAAATGGCTAATTTGGATTAAAATAATATTACATTAATCTTAATATTAACAAATAAATTTGGTCAAAAAAATTAATCAATCAATTAGATCATTTGCCCAAATCCGGATCCGAATCAATCAGATCACTTGACCGAAGCTGAAGCCGAGCCGAGCGAGTGACGACGACGACGACGACGGCACGAGGCTTGCCTTCCACTTAACTCTTTAAGAGCTAGAAGAAGAGCAATTGTATATATACCCACAAAAACTCTTTTCCTCCTTCAATATGGGACAATGTCCCTTTGTCAAGGAGGAAAATTCAAATATTTTATTTTTTCGATTTTCTATTCACTCTTTATTTTAAGCTAACCAAGCTTAAACCCAACAATCCCCCACATGAATTATAACGATCCGGCAGGTTGTTTCGAGAGTTGTAGGCCCATTCCTCCATTTACTGTTCATTCCCTGCTTAATTGTTGTTATGTGACTTGTCAGGGTAGTTGGTTCGAGTCCGGAGAGGTTTCAGAATGAGATGAGACACTTAGTCTCAAGGGTTAAAATTTTAAGTTGAAAAGGTTGACGGATGTTGACTTACATGTAAACGACTCCAGAATGGAGTTTTGATGGCTCCGCTAGCTTCGTTGGGTGATATTGGACTTAGGAATGTGTCCGGATTGTGAATTGGAGATCGGTAGTTGAATTATGCTTGAAGTAGCAAAAGTTGGAAATTTAAAAGTTTGACCGAGAGTGAACTTTGTGGTTATCGGGCTCGAATTGGGGTTCCGGGAGTTGGAGTAGGTCTGTGATGTCATTTGTGACTTATGTGTAAAATTTGAGGTCAATCAGACGTGATTTGATAGGTTTCAACATCAAATGTAGAAGTTGGAAGTTCAAAAGTGCATTAGGCTTGAATCAAAGCGCGATTCGTGGTTTTAGCGTTGTTTGATGTGATTTGAAGGCTCGACTAAGTTCGTATCGTGATTTAGGACTTGTTGGTATATTTGGTTGAGGTCCCGTGGGCTTGGGGTGGAGTTTGGACGATTATCAGATCGAATTTGGAGTTTGAAAGATTGCTGAAGCACCAGGTCTGGTGCAATCGCACATGCGGAGGTTTTGATTGCAGGTGTGAAGCCGCATGTGCACACAAGTCATCGTAGAAGTGGCCAGGAATGGTGCTAGGCAGTGCTCGCAGGTGCGAAGAGTTTGCCCGCACCTGCGTGGTCGCAGGTGCGAAGTGATGAACGCAGAAGAGGAAATGGGAGAGGGAGCTGGCTCCACAGAAGCGGCAGTGTGCTTGCAGACGCGTGTCCGCAGGCGTGAAATTTTGGTCCGCTGGCGAGCATATCGCAGGGGCGGATGTTTTGGTCGCACCCGCAAAGCCGCAGGTGTGGGTAAGTTGTCGCTGGTGCGAGAAAGCCTGGACAGAATATAAATGTTGTGTTCCGAGGGTTTTATCATTTCTTGACTTTGCAAACTCGGATTTGGGCGTCTTTTGAGAGGGATTTCGAAGGGATTCTTGAGGTAAGTCACTTGTGATTATTTTTATTCAATAATTATGTTTCCCCATTGAATTTTCCACCTAGATTGTGTGGTTTTGAGGTGTAATTTTGGGAGTTTGAAGCTAGAAATTTGGAGAGTTTAAATTGGGGATTTGGGTGTCGATTTGATGTTGGATTTTGTTAAATTTGGTGTGGTTGGACTCATGGTTGAATGGGCTTCTGGATTTTGTGACTTTTGTTGGATTCTGAGACGTGGGCCCGGGGCCGACTTTTGAGTTGACTTTTTGATTTTTGATTAAGAATTTAGTATTTTTATATGAAATTGATCCCTATAGCTTGAGTTGATCGTATCGAATTGTTTGTGACTAGATTTGAGGCGTTCGGAGGCCGTTTCGCAAGGCAAGGGCTTGTTGGAGTAGAGTTTCACATAGTTTGAGGTAAGTAACACTTTTAAATTTGGTTCTGAGGGTATAAAACCCTGAATTACATGTTATTTGATTGGTGCTGAGGTGACGCACACGTTAGGTGACGGGCGTGTGAGCATGCACCGTAAGAATTGTGACTTGGTTGATTTCATGAAACCGTATAGTTGATTAATCTTGTCGTTACCCGAATTTCCACCGTGTGTTAGAGAAATTGAGCTGTTGTTATGTTATAAAATCATGCTTAGGCTATGTGTTGGTACTATAGGGACCCACAGAGGTCGTGTTACATGTTGAATTATCTATTAAATTGCCATTTTGTACTCAGTCAAAGTTTGTATTTGCATATTATATCTCAGTCTCTGTTGTCCTTTATTGATGCATTATATCATCGTTGCTTGGGCCGATTATCATGATTCTTGAGAGCACGAGATACTGGAAAGATTTATGACTGAGTGAGGCCGAGGGCCTAATTGTGAGGATATTTATGGGAGCAGGCTGCACACCGCAACATTTTTACTTGATTCATGCCATGATTGACTTATTATAGCACTTGGGCTGAAATTTTCCCTTCGGAGTCTGCACATCCATAGAGAGCGCAGGTACCTATTGAGTGCGAGTGCTGAGCGATTGGGAGGATTGAGTGGCTGTGAGGATGGGGTTACTATGAGGAATGAGTGATTGTGAGGTTGGAGTGAATGTGAAGACTGAGTGGCTAATACTTTGAGAGTATGCACATGATTTCGTTACTGTCTATACATTAGTTGGCATATATATATTTGTCATGTAGTACTGAGATGTGCAATATTCTATTGCAATTGAACTTGACACGATTGGACTATTTTGGCTTTAAATGTCGAACTTAAAAGCATGCCTACTTTCCTGAACTGAAGTTCTGTAATTGAATTGTATCATAAAGCTCGTCACTACTTTCAGTCCAATAGTTAATCTTGTTACTTACTGAGTTGGTTGTACTCACGCTACACCCTGCACTTCGTATGCAGATCTAGGTGCTTCGGGACACGGTGGATGCTGATTATCTGAGTAGCTTAGTCATTCAGAGATTTTGAAGTAGCTACCCGGCGTCCGCAGACCTTGACCCTCCTTCCTTATCTTTCAACTTTATATATTTAGTTTCAGTTTTTTATAGACAGTATTTCAGACTTGTGCTGTATAGGCTCATGTAGTTAGTGACACCCTGATTTTAGGAACTTCTGTAATGAGTTTTGATCATCTATCCAGTTTATGAGAGCTTTAATTATTTAAACCTGTTTTAGTTCATCTTTCATTAAAAAGTGCTTGAAATGTTTGAGGTGTCGACTTGCCTAGTACCATATTAGGCGCCATCATGACAGGTTAAGTTTTGGGTTGTGACATGAATGGGGAATGGCTATATCACGGAAATATGCATGAAAACTGTGTGATTCGCAAGCAAGGATTAATCGCATCTGGATAAGTAGGTTTTCTTTTAAACTTTCCGTAGTGAAATTATGTCGGATATACTCGATCAATCGGCAGATTTGATATCTTTGAACCATCAAACTTTGGTGTATACCTAGACAACCATAAGTCACACAATCAACCCTTAACCGTCTTTGGTTCTCATTGTTGTGTTCGTTTCAGCCATGAACACCGCCTGGTTTCATAAGTGCGTAGAGAACTGGCCTTGAAAAATTCTCCTTGAAACGGCTAACACTTCACGCTTACGTAGGTGATTTGTAAACGTGTCATCCCGTATATACACTCTTTGATATACCTCGTATCAAATTTAGAAATCATTAAAAATCCTTAATGCTTTATCCTTGGTACTGAACATTGTCTCATCACGAGAATGGACCAAAATTTTAGTTGACAATGCTGAACCGTCATTAGTGACTTTGTTTGATCTCCTCGAACCTAGATCTTGGGATCTCCATTCTTCTAGGTAACGTTACCATCACGATGACTTGTCCCCGGCCATAGTCCCATCCCGCCGATGATATTTCCACTTGCTCTCTAGTTAGGCCTTTTGTAAGCAGATCCAACATATTATCTCTTGACTTTACGTAGTCAATTGTGATTATCCCCCTAGAGATTTGCTTCCTAACAGTTTTATATCTTCGTCGTATATTACGAGATTTATCATTATACATAACGCTCTCAGCCCTTCCAATTGTCGCTTGACTATCGCAATATATGCATATTGGTGCCAACAGTTTGTGCCAAAAAGGAATATCTTCCAAGAAATTTCGGAGCCATTCAGCTTCTTCACCAGCTTTATCTAAGGCTATAAACTCAGTCTCTATTGTAGAGCGGGAAATACACGTTTTTTTGGACGACTTCCAAGATACCGCTCCTCCACCAATAGTGAATACATATCCACTTGTGGATTTAGAATCAGTTGAATCGGTAATCCAATTTGCATCACAGTATTCTTCAATCACTGTAGGATATTTACTGTAGTGCAAAAGAAAAGTTTTCGATATGTTTTAGATATCTCAAAACTCGTTTCATTGCCATCCAATGAGATTGACCAAGATTACTCTTGTATCGACTCAATTTATTTATAGCACAAGCTATAACTGGTCGTGTACAATTCATGATATACATTAAACATCCCAACACACAAGCATAATCCAATTGTGATATGCTTTGGCCTTTGTTCTTTGCTAGTGCAGAATTCACGTTAATTGGAGTCTTTGCAACTTTAAAATCTAAGTGCTTGAATTTTTCAAGTACTAATTTAATGTAATGAGATTGCGACAACTCCAGACCTTGAGGAGTCTTATGGATCTTAATACCAAGAATTAAATCGGCAACTCCCAAGTCTTTCATATCAAACTTGCTAGCTAGTATATGCTTAGTCGCATTTATGTTGGCAATGTTATTACTCATTATCAGCATATCATCCACATATAAGCAAACAATGACTTTATGATTTGGAACATTTTTAATACACACACATTTATCACATTCATTTATCTTAAAACCATTTGACAATATCGTTTGGTCAAATTTTGCATCCCATTATTTGGGTGCTTGTTTTAGTCCGTAAAGCGACTTAACAAGTCTACATACATTTTTTTCTTTACCTGGAACCACAAACACTTTAGGTTGTTCCATGTAGATTTCTTCCTCCAAATCTCCATTTAAAAATGTCGTCTTAACGTCCATTTGATGAATTTCAAGACCATATACCGCAGCTAATGCTACTAACGTTCGTATGGACGTAATTCTTGTAACTGGAGAGTATGCATCAAAATAGTCAAGACCTTCTCGGTGTCTATTCCCTTTGACCATAAGTGTTGCCTTATATTGTGAATAGTACCATCATCTTTCATTTTTCTCTTAAAAGTTCATTTAGAACACAACAGTTTATTGCCTGGAGGAAGATCAACCAATTCCCATGTATGATTGTTCAGTATGGATTCTATTTCACTATTGACTGCCTCTTTCTAAAATAATGATTCCGAAAAAGATATAGCTTATTTAAATGTTCGAGGCTCATTTTCCAATAAGAAAGTCACAAAATCTGGTCTAAATGAAGTAGACGTTCTTTGGCGTTTACTACCTCTTCGATCCTCCTGATTAGACGTACTTTCTTTTATTTCTTCCCAAGGTCTTTTAGATCCTTCACCAATCGACTCACATTCCTTTTTATACGGATATATATTTTTGAAGAATTTAGCATTATCTGATTCTATAACCGTATTACTATGAATGTCAGGATTTTCTGATTTATAACTAGAAATCGATATGCTTTACTATTTGTTGCATATCCTATGAAAACACAATCAACGGTTTCTGGTCCTATCTTTACCCTTTTGGATTTAGGAAATTTCAGTTTTGCCAAACACCACCACACTTTAAAATAATTCAAGTTGGGCTTCCTTCCTTTTTATTTTTCATATGGAATGAATTGTGTTTTGCTATGGGGTAGTCGGTTTAGTATCCGGTTAGCTATAAGAATGGTTTCCCCTACAAGTTTTGTGGTAAAGCAGAATTTATTAACAAAGCATTCATCATCTCCTTTAATAAACGATTCTTTCTTTCTGCAATCCCATTGGATTGGGGCATGTAAGAGGCCGTTGTTTGATGAATAATTCCATATTCTAAACATATTTCTTCAAAAGGAGATTCGTATTCACCACCCCTATCACTTCTTATCATTTTGATTTTCTTGTTAAGTTGCGTTTCAACTTCATTTTGTATGAATACATCTATTGGTTCATCTTTACTATTAAGTAAGTAAATATAGCAATATCGACTACTATCGTCAATAAAAGTTATGAAATACTTCTTTCCACCACGAGATGGCATTGACTTCATGTCACAAATATGTGTGTGAATTAAGTCTAAAGGATTTGAATTCCTTTTAACTGATTTATAAGGATGTTTAACATACTTAGATTTCACACATATTTGACATTTTGATTTTGTCGCATTCAAATTTAAGCAATACTTCCAAATTAATCATTTTTCGCAAGATTTTATAATTGACATGTCCCAAACGTATATGCCATAAATCATTTGACTCAAGTAAGTAAGAAGAAGCTGAAATTTTATTATTCTCAACGACCATTATATTCAGTTTGAAAAGGCCCTTAGTGAGGTAACCTTTTCCTACAAATATTTCGTTCTTACTTATTACAAACTTATCAGATACAAAAACACACTTAAATTCGTTCTTAACGAGAAGTGAAGTAGAGACTAAGTTCTTCCTAATATCAGGAACATGAAGGAAGTTGTTCCGAGTTACCACCTTGTCAGAAGCCATTTTCAGAAATATTTTGCCACATCCTTCAATCTTGGCCGTTGCAGAATTTCCCACAGAAAGCGTCTCTTCGGATCCAATGAGAGCATATGTAGCAAACCCTTCTCTAACAACACAAACATGGTGAGTAGCTCCAGAATCAATCCACCATTTCTTAGAATTTCCCACCAGGTTGCATTTAGAAAGCATAGCACACAAGTCATCAATATCCTCGTGATTTTCAACCATGTTTGCTTGACCCTTCTTCTTGTCTTTCCTTGGAGCACGACAATCTGCAGATTTGTGTCCAGCTTTCCCACAGTTGTAGCAATTTCCCTTGAACTGCTTCTTTCTTGGGTTGCTTTTTGGTCCAGAAGGCTTCTTCCTTTTCTTTTTATAATTTATTGGAGCATCCTCAACAATGTTTGCTTCCATTATCGTTGAGTTTCCACGACCTTTCTTTTCAGCAGCTTTGTTGTTCTCTTCGATCCTCAACCGAACAATGAGATCTTCGTTTGACATCTCCTTGCATTAGTGTTTCAAGTAATTTTTGAAGTCCTTCCACAAAGGAGACAACTTCTCAATCATCACTGCAATTTGGAATGCTTCATTGATGACAAGACCTTCAATGAAAATTATATTAGTAATAAAATTATAATTAATACTTTCAACATAAGTATTAATTCGACAAATACTTTCAGAAAGGAGATTGTGAATAATCACTTGCAATTTCTGGACTTGGATAATAACAGACTTGCTATCTACCATTTTGTAGTCCAAAAACTTTGCGACAACAAACTTCTTCTACCCGGTATCCTCACTTTTGTATTTCTTTTCATGCGCAATCCACAGTTCTTTTGACGTCTCCACATTACAATAGATGTTATATCGATCGACCTTCAGTCCGCTAAGAATATAATTCTCCCACAAAAAATCAGAATGCTTCCGCGCTGCAGTCACGAGAAAACGTTCATTTTCTGGAGTTTTGTCAAGCAGAACAGGAACATTTTTCTTAATGAACTTCTGTAGACTTAAAGTCATCAAGTAGAAGAATATCTTCTGCTGCCACTGCTTGAAATCAATCCCGAAAATTTTTTCGGGCTTCTCTACCGATGTCGATGCTAATGTCGATGTTGTTCGGCTTGCCCATGCATTAGTAGTCACCATATGAACCAGCTGGTTTCCGTTCTGAGTCGGCATTTTTGTAAAAGAATGACACAAACAAATGTTGAATAAACGATAAAGTTTTTATATCTTCAAATCGAATAGAACTGGAGTAGAAAATCACGTAGATTTTAATCTCCATTAGAGTAGAAAATAACTAGGATTTTAATCTCCAAATAACAAATAGTAAACCAAAATAGAATATACGTTAAAGTAAACAATTGGAGTAGAAAATCACGAAGGCTTTAATCTCTAAAATTGGAGTAGAAAACCACACATGTTTTAGTCTTCAGAACAGTATGTTAACACAAATACAGAATATAAATTAAGTTCCTTAAGATTGTTAGTATATTGTATTTATAAAATAATCCTGGAGAAGAAAAATAACATATAAACAGAAATGTAGAAGAAGTAATCCAACCCACTGAATTTACAGTGTTTCCTTAAGGAACTTAATCCCCTCCTAGTACCTGAGGTTGTAGCTTATTTCCTCCCAAGATATAATGGATTACACATCGGTGTAGCGGTACTTCAAACCCTAATGTTTCAGCAAACACAATGATCAGTAGCAAATCACGCTTGCTGTTGCTTTCTTTGTAATTAAAATAGTGCAGAAGAAAGAAGGAGATTCTAGAATTTTGTAAGAAAAATTTGAGGGAATGATCTGCTATTTATAGCCAACAGGTTTGATTTAAATGAAGAGGTGTAACTTTTCAGAATGACTGTTATGATTGTTCGCATAAAAACGGCCATTACGTAAATGGCTATTTACGCAAAATAAAACGGGAAAATCAAACGCGGAGGAAAATTAATTTACCGTTACAAAAATGACTAATTTGGATTAAAATAATATTATATTAATAGTAATATTAACAAATAAATTTGGTCCAAAAGAATTAATCAATCAATTAGAGCATTTGACCAAATTCGAAGCCGAAGCTGAAGCCGAGTCGAGCGTCGATGACGACTGCGCGAGGCTTGCCTTCTTCTTAACTCTTTAAGAGCTAGAAGAAGGGAAATTGTATATATACCCATTAAAACTCTTTTCTTCCTCCAATATGGGACAATGTCCCTTTTTCAAGGAGGGATATTTAAATATTTTATTTTTCCCTCCATTTCTCATTCACTCTTTATTTTAAGCTAACCAAGCTTAAACCCAACACGGCGGTCCACATATGTTTACCCTCCCTTAATTAGAAAAGAAATGAAGAATTAACTAAATAGCCACCCACCCAACCATCTAAACTAAAAATAGACACTGGATGTATAATACTTGTATAACTCATGTATAACATGTGTATAACTATATATAATTAGTGTATAATCTATGTATACCGGTTAGAATAAGTAAATAATGAATCTAGCTGGCTATTTGTGCAAGGCGGAAGCTATTTTTCCCAGTATAAATAAAACTTGAAGAGAATAAAAAGCAAAAAGAAAGATTAGCCATCAAAATTTTTTTTTTTTGCGACAACAATAATTATGTCTCAATCCAAACAAGTTGCGGTTATATAAATCCTCACTAATCACAGAAGTTCTGTATATTTCTAAATGAATACATGTAATAATGAGGAAAGAATGAATCTTTCCCCTGTAGTGTCCAAGTAATAATGTTGTAATTCTAGTCTCATTAGGAGTAGTGAGGTAAGGTTTCGCTCTCCTTACTTGTACTTTCTTTTTTTTGAGTTTTCATAAGCGGGTAAAAGTTTATGTCAAACCGTCCACCGCCATGGAAGCTAAAAGCTTGAGTGGATGGATTTAATTCATAAAAATATTTATTAACATAAATCTGTTAACAATGTGAACAATTTTATACGACAAGTACATTTTAAGTTGCCATAGAAGGTTATTTCCTTATTTTCAAGTTACCAATTCACTATTAGTTACTTTTGGTGATTTTATGATGATCCTAATATTATAAAAAGTTTACACAGTATAAAATTTTAAAACTCTAATACAAATAGTTGTGGTATAGATTCTACTAACCTCCCTTAGAATTATTCACTTGTTCGAATAATGCTTGATGTTGGTTGCCTTCAAACCCGTGACTTGTCAATGTGGTTATAGGGGAAAAAAAGGAGTAAGACAATTATCTCGGAATACTTTATATGGACTAATCCAATAAATCTCAAATGCCTATAGGCTACTGATGTTGGAACATATTTTCATATGTTTTGATATTAATTTACTAGTATTTTTGTTACCTTTTGGTTATATTTGAAATTGTATATGCCGAATTTAACTTGATTATAGAGTTTTATACTTATTTGAATGTTCATCGATAATGTAGGTACTTTGAAGATGAGATTTGGGAGCAAAATAAATGTTCTGAAGTGTACTTTAACTCATGAGTGTTTGACCAAAAATATAGATCTTGGTTCAACTAATTAGATTTAATAATGAAGAGTCAATCTTCGTTAATAATAATATTCAAAAGATAAGGTTATTGGTTTTATGACAGATAATATGTATATTGACCGAATGGTAATGAATGTGAGCACTAATAATAGTATTCAATGATCCAAAAATATGAAAGAGAGCATTAAATAGTAATAAATAGCAATAAATGACATTTAAGTAAATAGAAACGTGTGAGTCACCCGAAAAGGGGTAAAATCTATGAATATTCTTTCTATAATTGATGAGCCTTAGAACATTCAGGTTGTTCTTGGATCGGGTGAAAAATTTAGATAGGAATCTTAGTGAAAAAGTTGTTTTTGTATGCTTGTAATATGATCAAATTTTCTCTGTAAATTCAATGTGTTTTCTTAAAAATGAATATCTCATGTCCCCTATCATTGTGTCTCTTTCTATATAGAGGGAACATATTCTTAGAAACCCTAATAGTACATGTGCAGAGAATATCCACTAGAATATTCTCTTTAGTGTCTTATCTTGGAACTAGCCGTTATAACTCTGTTTAGGATACTCGACCTCGACCTTGATCTACGACGGCTTCTCGAACTTGAACCTTGCTGACTCTTCGACCGCGACCTTCATCATTTCTGGAATCACTTTGACCTTGGGCAGGTCTTCATTGAAGTCGTATTGGTGACACATGGCAGTCTGTGAATGCCTCCTTAATGTTAACATGGTTAGATCATATTAGAGATAATTTTGGACCCATAAAGTTAGTCCCTCCGCTTATTGAGTTCGTCCTCGCAGGTGAGCTTAACGAGCAGATAATATCATTTACGGTCGAACTTATCGAGTAGGCTGCAAGAGTCATAATCGTTGTGTTGAACAGGCCACGTGACCCCGTGTGGGCCGCATATTTCAAATACCATAAGTTTCTAGGACAATTTGTTGGAGTTATCATGTCCAAGGAATAGAATGACGTCATGATATCAGGCGTCATTATGACCTATATTCCCGATACATTGCCTCGATTCGTGCATGATCCTTGATTGGATCTGCCATTAGATTCGGGTGCCAATTATGATGAGCCGTTTACGAGTTTAGTACTATGATCTCTATAAATAGAGGTTTTTGGACTTGAGTTTAAAGTTTGTTTCTCCTAAATTTCCACAGCATCATCCTACTTCATTTTTTTACTCCTTTGCCCTACTCCATTGCCATTCTCTTCCGCTCGTTATTCTTCTTTATTGCTTTGCATTATGTCTAACTTACCGTCAAACGCTGGTGAGGGGAGCCGCATTCCTCCTTTAGAAGTTGTGTTTCCTTCTCGCGGGGAGGGTGCTTCTGCCATAGTTGATGATGAAGCATTCCATTAGTGGAGGAAATAATCCCCCGCAATCCTGATGTTAGGTCCGACCTCACCAAATCACCGGACTTCGTGCCTGGAATTTTCCAATCGACAATGACGCCTAAAGAATTGGCGGAACTCAAGGCCAAATTCGGCCTTCCTCACCATGTCGAACTGATCCCCGCTGGTGAGGACGTGGTATAGATTCATCGTCCTGGATACTGCGCTCTATATGTTTATCCCTTCCTCGTTGGTTATTCGTTGCCCCTCCTTCCGTTGGTGGAGGAATTATGTCATCACTACGGCGTCTGCGCTGCTCAGCTTGCGCCCTACGTTTACAAAAATTATTAGCTGACCAAATTTGTTGAGTTGGCCGGGGTCGAGCTGACGCTGCAGCATTTGGTTCACCTCTTTGCCCTTGGCTTCTATAGGGGGACGATGCTTAATCTTCGCTATAAGGCAAATATTTGGTGGTGAAGACGGATGATAAGGCCAGTCGCCAGTTCTGGCTTAATATTTCCTACGTCATGACGAGGGCGTGGTGGCTAACGCTGATGGCTTTCCAGAGGCTTGGATACAAACGTAAGTTCTCGTTTGTTTGTTTGCGTTCATTTACTTAGTCAGAATTAGTTGAAGGACTTTTCCTTTCCTTGAGCCAACACCCAGCCTCCCCTTTTAGTCTCGCGCATTTCTGACTGGGTCAAGAAAATCCTCCAAGTAACTTTTCTTATTTCCCTGTGGTAATTCCATTTTTCGTTGTACGCTGACTCGTTTTGCTGACTTCAACATTTTTTTCTTTCCCAGGTAGGGGGTCTCCTCGAAGGAGCCGGGCACCGGTGCCATCAATTCGGAGGAAGACTGATGCCCCTTCGGCTTCTACCCCTAATGCGACTACTATCGCTTCTATGCTAACCCCTTCCTCGGCCGTCGTAATCCAAAGGCTAGCCCCTGTTTCGTCCTCTTTTCTGCTCCTCAACTCCTTTTGTATTGATGAGGATGATGATCTCTCCTAAGGACGATAGACTATTGCCGCGTAAGAGGAGAGCCATGGATGTGGGAGGAGAAAGTTCGGTAGCCGTTGACTTGGAGGAAGGCGACTTCATTCTTCGAGAGACAGACACAGTGCATATTGGAGAGAGCACTGGAGTGGACTCCGAGGTTCCGTACTTGGAATATATGAATGTGAGTGCATCAATGTATCCCATGAGGGAGACAGTCGAAGGCGGGATGCCTGACGACAGCCTCGCACTTTCGAGGCAAGAGGAAGCTTCGTCTTCTAGGTCTGTCGCAGATGCTCCTTCCCCTGATGATGGCAGAGAGAAGGCCGTTGCTGAAGAGGACGCCGGATCTAACTTCGATATGGATCTGGACGAGTTGAGGATGATCAATGAGGGACTTACTCAACTCGAGGTGAGGTTGGAAGGGGTTCTAGAACTATTACAATCCTAATAGATAGTAATCTGCTTGTAAATATTGAGGAAGTAATCCCTGCCCTTGGTCCTCTTTGTTCTGAGATTGAGGGTACGACCCTCGAGAAGATAAACGATAGCACTCTGTCGAAAAGAATTGCTAGTCTTGCTCTCTGGGTGAGTACGACTACCATCTGTTCTTTTCCTTATGCTTTGGTTTCTTTGTAAGTTCTAACTTCCTTTTCTTTGTTTTGTAGACGGTTATTCTAGAGATTAAGAGTGCTCAACGGGAGAGGAGACATAAAGACATTTACGTGAAGCTAAAAGATAAGTATATAATGTGCCTTGGAAAGTACCGGGATCTCCGGTTTCGGCTTCACGAGGGCGGCGATGTGCGATTCCTAAGGGAGAACTTAAAGAAGAGTGATAAGGAGTTGGTGCAGGCTGTGGGGAAATGTAGCATCCTTGAAGATATGTTGAGGAGCAAAGAGGAGGAGCTTGAGCTTAGTAGGGGCGTGGAGGCCTAATGCAGCGATCTCCAAGCCCAAGTGGTCCAGCTGCGAGGCCAACTTGAAGAGTGTTAGTTCAAGGCGGAGGCTCTCAGCGGCGAGGTCGCCGAGAAGCAGGAGGAGCTTGATAAGGCGGAGTCTGCTTGGTCGGACGCTCGAAGAAGGGTGGAGTTCCTTGAATTGGCGAACCTAACCCTTCAACCTGAGCAAGAAAATGACATGTCTACGGTGAGGGATAAAGAAGAACAACTTGATGAAAGGATTGGGGAGTTGGAAAAAGAGACCTCCGATCTTTATGATTGAGTTGCTGCTCTAGAGGCCGAAAGGTCAAACTTCTTGCACGGCCTTCTTCATCTACAACTTTTGGCTTCCCCAACGTCCCTTGTGAGTTGTATGAAGAATGGATTCATGTCGAGGCCCTATTGGATGTGCTTCGTGAGTTGCACGTAGCAAGCTTCGTTCCTGCCGTGGATTTTAAGGATGTTCAGGTCAAGGCTCGCGAGGCTCGGGTTACTTGTGACTGCGACCCGGCTACGCCTCGCCCTGGCGAAGAAGATGAGGATGGGGAGGACGCTATAGATCACCTTGAGAATGAAGCCTGGAATGGTTCTACTTACCCTCCCGGCGTGGTTGGAGAGGGCGCTGAAGATCGGGGCAATGACGGTGTTGAAGACGGGACCAGTGAGGATGTTGTGGGTCGTGATGCCGATGGCCAGCAGTAGTTTGTTTCTATAATTTTTTGTATTTTTGCTGGCATCTTCAAGAGCCTTTATAAGAAACTTTTTTTCCTATAAATATCAAAGTTGATTTTTTCTTTCGTCTGTGCTTTTCTTATCTGCCATGATTTGTTAATGTACTTTGCATGTTGTGCTCCTTCATACATTTGTTGTTGCCATGATTTGGGTTGAATAGTAATGGGCTAGATCACCTCATTGTTCGTACATATCGAGTATGTCTGAGAATCGATCGGTTAGGTTTGGACTTGGTTGGAATTAGCTTCTCGTTTGGTTAAGTTTAACCTTCTGTTGAAACATGGCCGAGGCCGGATAGATGTCATTCGAACTTGGTCGAATTTTAACCTCTTGTTAAATCGTGGTCGAGGGTCGGTTGGTATTGTTCGAACTTGATCGATTTTTATCCTTTTGTTAAATGTAGGTGTTGTTCGAGCTGGGTTAAACTTAACCTTTGTTAAGATGCGGCTGATGGACGATAGGTATTTGTTCGAGCTAGGTAGAGCTTAACCTTTGTTAAGATGCGGCCGTGGGCCGATAGGTGTTTGTTCGAGCTGGGTCGAACTTAACCTTTGTTAAGATGCGGCCGATGGCCGATAGGTGTTTGTTCGAGCTAGGTGGAACTTAACCTTTGTTAAGATGCGGCCGAGGTTCGATAGGTGTTTGTTCGAGCTGGGTCATACTTTACCTATGTTAAGACGTGGTCGAGGGCCGGTAGGTGTTTGTTCGAGCTGGGTCGAACTTAACCTTTATTAAAATGTGGCTGAGGACAGATAGTTTTGTTCGAGCTAGGTCGAACTTAACCTTTAGTTGAGATGGTTTTGATAAACGTAAGTTTCTATTACTTTGACGTTGTTGTTCTGATTACATGATTGGAGAAAGTTACAAATTTTGGACATCGGCTGGCATTCCAGTCCCAATCCAGTCTATCTAGTCCCTTCATTGTTCAACTTGGAGAGTATTGAGGAGTCGGGAAATGAAATAGAAAAGAGCCCTTCCTTCGCATACTTCGACTCGAAGTGTCCCTTTCATTGCCTCATTAAAAACCTCCTTAAGAAAATCCTAACGGGACAAAACTCATGTGAGGGAAAAAGAGTACAACTTGGGGGGTGCTTTTTCCTTTTAGAAGTTGAAGTATTTGAGGTGGTTGATGTTTTAATTTTTTGGTAATTTATTTTCCTTCCATCGTCTCTAATTAGAACAAACCCTTGTTTGCCTTGGCTGTTATTTTGGACAGGTCGTCCCAGTTTATTCCCAATTTGCCTTCTTGTGGGTCTTTGCTTGCTTGAGTTTTGGCATTGAGTACGTAGTCCCCGACTTTGAGATGTCGGACCATTGCTTTCTTGTTGTAGTAATATTTTGCTTGCTTCTTCTAGGCGACTATCCTTATTTATGCCATATCTCTTCGTTCGTCGATCTCATCGAGTTCCTGCCTTCTACTCTCGTCATTACTAGTACCGCTTTCGTGGGAGTACCTTAGGCTGGGTTCTCCGGCTTCGACTCGTATGACATCTTAGGTCCCATAGACCAGAGAGTAGGGTGTCTCTCCTGTGCTCGTCTTCGGGGTGGTTCTATACGCCTATAATACTTTTGGGAGTATCTCCGGCCACAGTCCTTTGGCATCTTCGAGCTTTTTTTTCATGATGTTTAATATGGACTTGTTGGAAGATTCTACCTGTCTGTTACCCGCTGGGTGATACGAGGTGGAGATCATCCTCTTAATATGCCATTTTTCGAAGAATTCGACGGTTTTCTTTCCTGTGAACTAGGGTCCATATTCGCTGTTGATCCCTTTGGGTAGGCCGAATCGGTAGATGATGTTTCTCCATATGAAGGTGATTACCTCTTGTTCACATATTTGGGTGAACGCTCCTAATTCCACCCATTTAGAGAAATAGTCAGTTAAAACCAAAATGAATCGTACATTACCTTGCCTTATTAGGCGAGGGCCCACGATGTCCATTCCCTACTTGATGAACGGCCACAGAGAGGTGACTGAGAGGAGATGTTCTCTGGGTTCGGGCTTTAAGAGAAGAGGTGGTGATGATAGATACACCTTCAGTTCTCGCAGAGCTCGTACGCACTCGGGCGTCTACTCTAGGCCGTTATCCTTTTAGAGTGTGCCAAAAAATCTGTAACATCTGTCAGATTACCCGAGATGAATCTTGATAAGGCGGCGATTTGACCAGTCAAGCTTTGGACTTGCTTCTTGGTAGTCAAGAGCTCCGGTATCTCTTTGATAGCTTTGATTTGGTCTAGGTTGACCTTGATCCCCTGTTGTGACACTAAGAAGCCCAAGAACCTTCCTGAAACTATGCCAAACGCATACTTCTCTAGGTTTAGTTTCATTTCGTAATGTCTCGGTATGTCGAAAGCTTCCTTCAAATGGTCGATATGGTCCTCTACCTTTATGGATTTGACCAGCATGTCAGCGATATATACCTCTATGGTGTTGCTGAGTTGATCTTTGAACATTTTCGTGACCAATCTTTGGTAGGTAGCCCCTCCGTTCTTCCGCCCAAATGGCATGACCCTATAACAATATGTTCATTGGAGGGTGATGAACGTGGTTTTCTCCCGGTCCTCTTTTTCCATAAGTATCTGGTTATAGCTTGAGTATACATCTAAAAATCTTAGCAGCTCATGCCCGACTGTTGCGTTGATGAGTTGGTTGATATATGGTAGCGAGAACGAATACTTCGGGCATGCTTTGTTCAAGTCCGTGAAGTCTACGCACAATCGCCATTTCCGGTTTTTCTTTTTGATCACTACGTTGGCGATCCACTTGGGGTATTTCGACTCCCTGATGGAGCCATTTTCTAATAGTTTCTCCACCTCCTCGTGGACGGCGTCGTTAATAGCGGGATTGAACTTTTGTCTGACCTGCCTTACCAGGGTATAACGGATCGACATTTAATTTGTGTGTGGCGATCTCCTTGGGTATGCCCGACATATCTACATGGCTGAAGGCAAACAAATCTACATTAGTTATTAAGAATCGATTAAACTTACCTGGTTCTCGGAGTTTGCAGCCAATGTAGGCCCTTTTGCTGTAGTTGCCGGGATATAATGGGGTCGAGGTCCTCTATAGTTGAGTATGCGGCTTTAACCATTTTGGGATCTAGGATGACGTCCCTGGTTTCTTCAGTTCCTTGTCTTTTTTCTGTTGGATTGTTGTGTTGTCTAAGGCGATGTGATAGCATTTTCCAGACGTGCGTTGTTCTCTTCGTATGCTGAAGATCCCAAGGTGTGGGAATTTGATTACTTGGTATAAGCTGGAGGGGACGACTCTCATGGGATGTATCCATGGTCGTCCTACAAAGGCATTGTATGCGGTGGCCTGGTCTATGATGTGGAATGTCGCCTCCAGCGTTATGCCACCGGCCAAGACGGAGAGCGTAATTTCTCCCGATGTCCGTTCAACTGCATTATTAAAATCGGTTAGTGTGATGCAGCGTGACACTATCTTGTCCTCGAGTCACATTTGGGTGAGGACTCGGGGATGGATAATGCACGCTCCACTCCCATCATCCACCATGATACATTTAACATCAGTATCTAAAATAGACAAAGTAATGACGAGAGCATCATTGTGAGGGAAAGTCAAACCGTCGGCATCTAACTCGTCGAAGATGATACTTTCTTCGAGTCCGTCGTACTGTTTGTGGGTGATAGATCTTTTGAGCTTGTGAGTGGCAGTAAATTTAATGCCGTTGATGAAGGCGTCAACGTTCCCGCTGATTATCATGTTGATGGTGTGAGCTGGTGACGGCAGCTTTGGCGGGCCTTGGCGTTCACGTCCCCTGCCGAAGTTGTTTCTCCCTTTGTTTCTAAGCAACTCTTGGAGGTGTCCTACTGCAACATGTTCACAACATCTTTCCTGAGGGCGATGCAGTCCTCTATCTTGTGTCTGCTCTGCAGGTGGAACACACCGAGGGCGTCGAATTTTTTGGTGCTCGGATTGGATCTCATTTTTGGCGGCCACTTCACCTTCGTTCCGAGTTTCTCCGAGGCATAGACTATTTTCTGTAGGTGACCCACAAAAATAGTGAGCAGATAATAAAGAGGGTATTCTCTCGTTCTGGTGAGTCCTCGTCCTCGGCCTGGATGTGCCTTCATCATAGGGGAAAGAAGTCGGGGCGGAGGCCCTAACGTATGGCCGTTGTCGTTCCCTATTGGGTCGTGAGATGGGGTGATCCCTCCTTATGTTGTCTCTTCGTTCTTTCCTGGGCTCAGCTTGTACCGAGACGAGCCATCGAGTTGGTTCGTTGAGGTAGTCATCGTCTGCTCGAACTTCGGCACAGTAAGCATTGACGATTTCATCCCAAGTGGTTGGAGGATATTTCATCAACCGACCCAATAATTTTCTGGTTGCTCTTGAGTCCTCTCTACTCAACCCGTTCTGAAAGTTGCGACTGTCATCCCCTCGAACATGTTTGGTAGTCATTCTTATCCTGTTAAATCGGGTGAGGAAGTCCCTGAGTCCCTCTCCCAAGGACTGCTTAATGGCGAATACGTCGTTTAATCTTGTTTTGGCTTTCTACGGCGAAAATTATATGGAGCCATCTTCCTTACTTGTATTCAAGAATAATCTTGCTGAACATACAGTTTATTAGTGTCAAGTTATATATATGTAACTGGATCGAAGAAATTAAACATGTTTATGTTTGAACGTACTCGGTACCTGAGTCTTGACATAATAAATTACGCGATTTCAGGCTATGACTTCCGAAGAAATTAATGTTTCACGTCTCTGCTGCTGGATTTTCATGTTTGGAACCATGTGACATCCCTTTCTTTATTTGTCAGTAAAAGAAAGGGACCAAGAGGTTAGTCATATGGAGTAGCTTTCAAGAGAGAAATATAATAGTTATTGGACGTCTTTCGCGGTAACTACGAAGCATTATTTGTCATTTGTATTAAACTAGTATTTGAGTAATTTCTATTTCCATGGCGCAAGGGACCTAGAGGTCATTAAATTAATAGCCACCATTTTTGTTTGTCGACAGAGACACCGTGATCGTCCAACTTCCACTTGGTATTAAAATCACAACCCTCCATCTCCTATACTCCTATTGATTGTACACTTTTAGTGGATACTCCTATAAAAATATAGAAGAATTAATTCAAATAGTCGTCCATCCAATTGTTTAAATTAAAAATAATTAGTTGAGGTATAATGTATATATAATTTATGTATTATATATGTATAATTATGTATAATGAATGTATAATCTATGTATATGGCTAGAAAAAATAAACAATAAATATAACCGGTTATTTGTGTAAAGATCCCATAAACTTAATCGTATTTAATTGCAAAAATGTTTTCTACGAAGAAATTCTTTATATGCTAATACTTTCTGATACTTTGCCAAGAAAGAAGTTTCACAAAAGGGCTGTAGCTTGCGGCCAAACGCATATACGTGGTCGTCAAATAATAAAGTGACTAGAAGTCGGATATCGAATCCACAAGGACTTGTTATCAACTATTAACTAAATTAGACTATCCTAATAATCGAACAAGGATTAAAGCTAGAAGTGTTTGACTCCAAACTAAATAAACAGAAAAATAAATAGTGAACATTGAACAAAAGAAGAGCATATTTTTATGTTATCAATGCGATGAAAACGATCTAGGGTTATGGGCTATTTAACAATCATATTATATTCTTCGCTTGAATTGACTAATTAATTTATCTGGTTTATTAACTGGGTTAATATTGCTCATAAAAATCTATCGAGTTCTTAATAAATAATCAGTTTCGTGTTTGGATAAAAGTGCTAAAATTAATAATAAGCAGCTAAAACATATTTGATTAAAAAGTGCTGATAAGCTCTTTTTATGTTAAAATGACTTAAATTACCTTATAATAATTTACACTACTAAAAACGCCATTTTCTTCAAAATTTTAGGTTTTTATTATAGATTCAAATACAAAAATAACATATTTATCATGTTATTTTAATTATAAAAATGATTAGATATTATCATTTTTTATAAATATAATTTATGTTATGATAAGTATACAATCTTAAATTAGAATGGGTGGAGTATAAATTAACAAATGTTAAGGAATAAAACTTAAATAATGCACACAGTATTTGTAGAGAAGAAACAAGCACTTAATATGTATTGTTTGTGGTAAATAAAATTAAAACATTCAACTATCATAAATATCTTGAGCAATCAGATCACGAATTGCCATCCAAATATTATTATCACCTTGATTTTCTACATTTTCTTCATTTGCAACGTTGACTCTTGCGAATCTTCCAACATCAGGATCAACACGTGACACATATCTCGCATTCAGCTTCTTAGAATGCATTGTCCATCTTACATTTCTTTCTAATATAATTGTGAATCGCCATTGTAGCCAATAAGATATCTCTTTGAGTGTCAATATGATAAAAATGCATATCTCGCTAAATAGACCACCTTGTTTTCCATATCCCAAATGTTCGTTCTACAATATTTCTGCAAGAAGATTGCAAATAATTGAACATTTCTTTATGTCCATTTGGTGCTCCTAATTGTCGTGTCGCACCTCAGACGAAATTCTGCCAAGGTGTGGTATCTCACATTAAACTCTTTCATTTCCTAAATTCTCTTGAATTACCATAACTTGCAACATTAATTTTCATATTTCTTCGTCTTCTTGATCATTTAGTCAGTTATTGGTTTCACTTTAGGTGCGACAAGAGTTATAAGCAGTTATATGTATTGAAGTACAGTGGAATATACATTTCTATTTTTCTCTTTTTTCATTTGCGACTTATTTTTGGACATGAGATGATTCATATACTACTATTATACATAGATAGAGAATGTAAGGAGAGCTAATAGATTTGGCTCTAGTGAAGAATATTTTGAATGTACATGTGGAGATGGATGAAAACTCCCGGAAATATTACGTGATAGACTTTTGAAGAATCAAGGTTGAAGGTATATCACATATTATAAGAAAAAATCAGATTGGACTGTAAGTAAATGTTATGAGATTAGATGCTGAAGGTGCTGTTTATTTAATCTTGCTTTGCATGTTGCATAAACTTCATAGTTCTTTACCAGTTATTGATTACTCTCTTGATGAAATTCAGGTCAAGGAATGCTTATAGCATGAAGAAGTTAGGACTCAATCTGTTTCACAATGCACTGTGATTAATGCACTTCGCAAAGTTGCAAAATCTCATGTTCTAACTGACCAGGACTTCTCTACGGTATGAAGTATCAAACGCAAAACTGCAATGCCAGATATAGAGGCAATTTTTCTTCTAGGGTGGAGCTGGTGGTATTCTGTATAGTTCAGAACTTAAAGAAAGCCGTTGAAAAATTCATGTTTAGTAAATGGTGTAAAATTATGACATACAATTGCATAATCTCTATTATTAAGTGGGTTGTGGAATAATATTGCTTATATCCTATAACCGTCACTATTTTGGTATATTCTATACTACATACAAAAGAATTTATGCAGTCCAATCTGAGGTTTTCTTATAACCGTCACTATTTTGGTATATTCTTACTGGTATACATGTAAGATATGTGATTTGTACATGTATTGATTATCTTCATAAGGAGAAAATTCTATAAGCATTTCTATGAGCTAATCTCTTACACTCTGTTTGGA
Source organism: Nicotiana obtusifolia (assembly GCA_002018475.1). Lineage (NCBI taxonomy): Eukaryota > Viridiplantae > Streptophyta > Magnoliopsida > Solanales > Solanaceae > Nicotiana > Nicotiana obtusifolia. The sequence goes on along the minus strand of MCJB01029187.1, from coordinate 38,457 downwards.
TGGTCGTTATCCATGGTTTCATAATGTAAAGTATCGTATTGCATGATATCATATTGCATTGTATTGTACTGTATTAATGAATATAATATTTAGATAGTCTGTATTGTTTGTTGTGGTTTAATAACATTTTTACTGTTTGAACTAAATAACCAGGCAAAAGCTACCAAGCCTATGGTTGTAAAAGTTGAGCCTTTTCATAGTTATATAACAATGGAGTTACAACGGGTTTACCATACAATATAATTTTAAAAACAATGGAAACAAACATGGTATCAATGAAATTAACAATACAATAATGAACAACTGGAAACAACCATCTAAACAGGGGGTTATATATAGGTTATTTCTTCTTTTTTCCCCCAAAGAAGCTGATCTATTTTGAATATAATTAGAATATCCAAGAAGCATATGCCAGCTGTGGCAGCAAATTGATCACTACTCACTAGTTGCTGATAATTAACGTGATTGAACTTATCTAATGTGTTCTAATCCTGTGTTTTATGTTAAATACTTATTTTTGTTGACTAACTTCCCTTCCTTCTCTTATTACAGTGTTAGTATTTTTAAAGGATATAGGAATAATTCGTCCAGTACTGTTAGGTATTATTGTTTTGTACTGTAACAGCTTTCAGCTTCCAACAACTGCTAATTTTATATAAAGCATAAAAATATAAACAAACTCCGTGGGGATTGAGTAGCTTACCAAATACAAATAAAATATCTCACCATTAATATCTGCATATTATTAGCATTAAAAACTCTTAACACCTTCATATCACTGGATGATATTTTAATTCAACTTACTGCTACTTAACAATGTTGAACCGTGTTATTATTCTTCTTCACGCATGAACAATAACTCAACAATATGGCATCCCTTTTCTCTTGTTTCTGTGGCGAAGGCTTTGGAAAGGATCGCAGTATAAGGAGAGATTGGAGCTTTCCTCATTCTCCTCCTTTGGACCCAGATTTATCTGACGTTGAAGAAGATGATGAATATATGTACCCTCAAAAGATTGCTCTAGGAGGATCCGCTCCTTTAGCTGCAACTGCAGCTACTGTTGTCTATACAAATGATGACGATGATATTGCATACAGTAGTGATGGAGGTAGTGAGAATAACCCCGTTAATGGTAGTGATAACGGGGGTAGTAGTACTCCTCCAACTGGTGGTTACGGTGATGGTGGCTATGAACATGCCGATGGTGGATACGGTAGTGATGGTGGATATGCTAGTAGTGACGGAGGAGAAGAAGGTGGTGAGGACAGTAACTATGGCGGAGAGGACGGCAGTAGCAACGGCGGCGGCGGATAAGAGAGTGCATGAGAAGCATCACATGCATGCAATCGATAAAAGTTTTTTCTTGTGTCCAAGCCATATGTGTGCAATATTATTTCTCATCGTCAATCCTCTTCTTTGTATTTTGTTTTGTTTTGTTTTGATTTTATGTGTATTAAAAATTTCGTGTATTTGGTGAGAGAAAGCTGGTCCTAGAAAGTCCCGTCTAGTTTCTACAGCTGCACTACGGGAGTCAGCATGCCCATTCTTGTAGGATCCTTTTGATTTTCTTTGTTTGTTCTTAAATTTGTGGTTGAACTACTAGGTATTGTACCCGAGGATAGTTTAGTTATTTTTATGTACATGTAAAATATAATAAATGTCTCTCCATGTAATGTGATATAGACTATCGTGAAATACACATTGTTACGTGATATTAGAAGTCCAGGTCATCTTTACATTGATTATTCTCTTTCATCGAATTTTGGTTTCCTTTTCCTCTACGAAATCAACAGCTTCTCCACCCACCTCCATGGTAGAGGTTTCTTCCCTTTTCCCATCATCTAATTCTGCTATTTATGTCTCTAACATTAAGAATCTTGTTTTCGCAGTTCTTGATTACACAAATTATATGTTACGGAGAGAACTTTTCTTGGCTGTCTTCGAGGGTCATGGTGTCTATGGCTTCATTAATGGAAGTATCCCTTGTCCCGAGCCTTCTATTTCTTGTAATGATGGCACCTCTGTATTCAATCCTGCTTTTGAACAATGGATTCAACTGGACTCTATTGTTCTCTTATGGATTCAGGCAACAATTTCTCAAGAGATTCTCCGGGCTATAATCAAGCCACAACATACTCTCACTGCTCGGGGTGTTTGGCTTCAAATTGAGCGTCTATTTTGTGATCAAGTCAGTTCCCGAACTCTCCAACTCAAGGTCCAGTTTCACAATCTTAAGAAAGGTGATCTTTCAATAAATGAATACGTCATCGTCTCAAGTTCATTGTTGATGTGTTAACATCCATTGGTAATCTCGTCTCTGATTCTGGATTTCTTTTACAAATACGTTCTGGTCTACCTCTGAAAATACATGTCTGTGAGCACTTCTATCTCTACTCGCATCCCTCTTCCTACCTTTGTTAAAGCCAGATCCCTTCTTTTTCTTCATGAAGCTCGGTTGAGTAGTATCTCCCGTCCATTTACAGATAATTCTACTACTGCTTTTGTGGCTAAGCAACAGTCTTGTCCCTCTAATGGTTGTGGACGTGGTAGGCACTATAATGGTGGCCGGAAATTTTAATGGTGGGCGTAGAGTTCGACACAATCACGAATTCTCAAAATCCTTTAACATTGCCCCTCAACAATTTTCTGCTCACCCCCGACTTCCCTCTATATTAGGTCCTCCCCCCTTTTCCAATCAAGCTTCGTTATTTCCCTCTCCAACCACTCATGGAATTCTTTCTTGTCAACTTTGCGATCAACCCTACCATACTGCTTGTGACTGCCCATCGTTGTTCACTCTAGTCCTTCTTTCTCGTCTTATGCTTCTTCTAGTGATACCTCTTGGTTTGTAGATAGTGGCGCTTCTTCTCACATGACCCCAAATGCATCCAACTTATCATTCACATCCATATAATGGCTCCGATCGTGTAACTGTGGGTAATGGTATTCAACTTCCTATCTCCTATACAGGGCATTGTACACTTTCTACTTCTTATTCTGTCTTTTCTCTTAAGGATATTTTAATTGTTCCTCACCTTTCTGCTAATTTACTAAGTGTTCGTAAATTTGTCTCAGATAATAGTTGTTCTATTGAATTTGATCCTTTTGGTTTGTCTATTAAGGAATTCAAGACGAATAGGCTCCTTCGTCGGTGTAATAGCTCTGGACCTCTTTATACTCTCTTTTTGCCTTTCGGTGGTCTAGTTGATGCATCTCACTCTGCTCCTGCCAATGTTCGAGTCTCTCCAAACCTTTGGCATCTTCAGCTAGGACATCCAAGCTCTGTGATTTTAGCTAGATTACTTAGGATCAATAACTTGCCTTGTTCTTCATTGCAAGGCTTAGACAATTTATGTAATGCTTGTTAACTTGGCAAACATCACAAGTTAACATTACCGTTTATGGATTCGTGTTCCTTTTCTAAATCTCCTTTTGAATTAATCCATAGTGATATTTGGACTTCTCTAGTTCCTTCATTTCCTATAAAACGTAAATCTGAGGCTTTCACTATGTTCAAGCAATTTTATGTATATGCTTTAACTAAATTTTCTATAAATTAAAGCTCTCTAATGTGATGGGGCTGCTGAGTTTGTTAAGCTTCAAGAATTTCGTTCCTTTCTTAATAACAACGGTGTTTTGATTCGCATTTCATACCCTCATAAACCAATAAAATGGTAAAGCCGAAGGCATGCATCATACAATTTTAAATATGGTTCGTTCTTTATTATTCTAGTCTTCTCTTCCATCTCAATTTTGGGTTGAAGCTCTTAACACTATTGTCCATCTCTTATATATTATTCCTTCTTCTAAACTTAACTTTAAAACCCATATGAAGTTCTTTTTGGCAAGCCTGCCACATACGATCACTTACGTGTCTTTAGTTGTTCGTGTTATCCTAATTTACATGATTATTCACCACATAAGTTGAGTCCTAGATCCAAACACTGTATCTTTCTTTGTTATCCCACTAATTATAAAGGATATAGGTGTTTTGATCCTTCAAGCAATAAGGTATATATCTCTAGACACGTTATTTTCAATAAGGACTCTTTTCCTTATCCTCATCTTCTCTCTTTATCCTCACCTAAATCTGGTTTAACAAGTCCTAATTTTAAGCTTCCTTTTGCACTGTAGATTCAACCCTTATTTCACGCAATATTTCAAAGCTACAGATTTTTCTTCAATCTCAACTATCACTCCTAATTCAATGCAGCGGCTTGCTACTACTTCTAATTCATCTCCTATTTTTTCTCCACATCCTACTAGTCACGTAAGGAGCAATCTGTTGTAAGAAATAATTTTACTCCAATGTTGATTCAATCTCCTACTCTATCTCTACAGTCTCCATCACATAATCAACTATATTTCAAATCAAATACACTCTAGAAATTTACCTCTATCTCTTCAATCCTTGTCACATTCTGATAGTCCTTCTCCTTGTTCTCCGCAACTAACTATTGATGTTGCTAAGTCCCCCGTACCAGCAGGACAACTCTCCTCTATTTCAAATAACTTTCCTTATACCATACAGACACATTTGCATGGTGAAATCGACCTTCCACCTGCTGATTATTCCTCCAACAATAAAATGCATCACATGATTACTTGTCAACAAATAGGTTCTCTTAAGCCTCGTATTCTTGCATCATTGCTTTCTCATACTTCTTTTCTTCCTTATGAACCCCCATCCTTTACTGAATCCTCTAAATGACCCTATTAGAGACGTGCAATGACAGAAGAGTATAATGCCCACATGGCTAACCACACATGGGATTTAGTTCCCCGCCCTTCTGATGCTAATGTTATTGGTTGTCGTTGGGTATATAGAGTTTTAAAAAAGTCAGATGGTTCTCTTGAGTGCCATAAAACTCGTCTTGTGGCTTAGGGTTATAATCAACAACAAGGACAAAACTATGATCAAACGTTTAGTCTTGTGGTAAAACCAGTCACCATTCGTACGGTTCTTGCTCTTGATACGTCTAAAACGATGGAATGTTCATCAATTAGACATTAGGGATGCTTTTTTACATAGAAATCTTAATGAATTAGTATATATGAAGCAGCCTAATGGCTTTGTTCATCCATAATTTTTTCATTATTTTTGTTGATTGAACTAAGCTATTTATGGCTTAAAGCAAGCCTCTAAGGCATGGTTTCAACTGTTCAGTTCTTTTCTTTTACCTCGTGGTTTTCATAATGGTTTATATGATTCCTCTCTCTTTATTTACAAACAAAATTCATACTTTGCTATTCTTCTTCTTTATGTTGATGATATTTTTCTTACTGCTTCTTCTCCTTCATTAATTCAGTCTTTAATAAGTCTGAATTTTTAATGAATGATTTGGGGTTAGTTAACTTGTTTCTTGTTATTTCTGTTAGTGCTTGCAATGGAGATTATTTTCTTTGCCAGTCAAAATATATTAATGACCTTCTTAGTCGCTTTAATTTACTATCGTCAAAGCCGTTTCAACACCTATTTCTCTCAAATCATCTTTACATTCAAATGACTCACCTTCACTTTTCTGATCCAACTCTTTATAGGAGTCTTGTTGGTGGTCTTCAATACCTAACATTCACACGCCCCGACATTGCTTTTGTAGTTAATCAAGTTTCTCAGTTTATGTATTCTCCCTTGGAAGTTCACTATACTGCAGCAAAACGGATTTTACGCTACTTGCACGGAACATTGAATCATGGTTTATTTGTTGCTAGTGGTTCTCTTGGCAGTTGCAATATTATACTGATGCAGATTGGGCCGGTTGTCCTACAACTTGCCGTTCTACTTCGGCATACTATATTTTTCTTGGCCCTAATAATCTAATTTCACAGTCTTCTAAAAAGCAAACTGTTGTTTCTCGATCAAGTGCTGAAGTTGAATATAGATCAGTTGATGTTGCTGAATTCAGTTAGTTACACTCTTTTCTCCGATATCTTCACATATGTGTTTCTTCATCTTCCATAATTTTTTGTGATAATGTTAGCACAATTTATTTGGCTCACAATCCTGTTCAGCATGCTCGCACCAAGCATATTGAAATCGATGTTCATTTCGTCCGTGAAAAGGTTGCATTAGATACTTTCCAAGTTCAATATGTTCCAAGTCAAGCTCAACTTGCTGATTTGTTAACCAAAGCAGTTCCTTCTCCACGATTGTTATATTTACGTGACAAGCTCTGTGCTCTTTCCGATCATACATCACTAGAGGGGGAGTAATAGATATTATACCTAATTAAGGATAGTTTTGTCATTTTTATGTACATATAAAATACTATAAAATGTCTGTCCATGTATTGTGATACAAATTATCGTGAAATACACATTGTTACATGAACGCATTGAATATATGGATACAAGTCTTTATAATTAAGTTATTTAATCATCTTAACTCAAACAGTCAACTTATTTGGTGTATAATCACATCTTTAGTAGTTAACCCTTTTAATGAAGTCCTGACCCTCGAGAGGCCAGAATCTTAAGATCTAAAATTATTTAATTAATCATTATATTGAATTGTGTCGATTGAATTATTGTGGTTCTAACTTATGTGATTAAAGCTAATGGGCTCGTTTTCTAATCAGATTCATTTGGTTGCAGCATAAGTCCAACAAGCCTCTTTTGATTATAGTTAGAAGAAATTAGATGGTATGACCTCTTTATAAGTCAACTATTAGAGTTCAGCCAGTTTTTAAATATTTGACAAAGTAATCACTCTTTGATGTGAAAATACAAGTTTGAACAAAAATATCTTTACCTAAAATAAGAAAAAAAATCCAAGAGTTTGAAAATTTATAGTTAAAAACTCCATTAATTAATCCTGGATTTGAAATACATAATAGAACTCTAGGAAAATTTATGGAGTTTAAGCCCATAGTACTTTGAACTCCAGGAAATTTTTGCTGGAGTTTGAGTGCATTGTCTTTGACTTTTGCCACAAAACTCAAAAGCACAAACCCAGCAGAACTCCTTCGACTATATGTACTTTTCTCCCTAGCATCTATAAAGTGATAAATATCACATTCAGCAGTGCTATGTGAGATTGAAATAAATAAATTGTCTGTGTTTGTAGAGAAAATTTTAACTCAAATCTGGCCATCGATAGCATTATCCACTGGCTCATATAATCATCCATTGCCATATAAACAAACCACCACGTACGGTTTTGGAATTTGGAAGCTGACACTAGTTTGGTTCGTTCATTCAAACAAACGATGTACAAAACTTCTGCTACTCATTTAGAGTATCTCTGCTTTTCCAGCAGTATTAACTCAAACTCCAAGAGTTTGAACTGAAAAAGGTTTAAACTCCGGTAATTATTTTTAGGCATTATCATAAAACAAGACTCAATTTAATGGCTATATAGCTCAGTGGCGACGATTACACCTAAACATTGACTTAGGTGATTATCCATCTCGTGGACATTTGTTAAATATAAACTGATTTGTAAAATATCATTACAGTTATATAGATCCCCATTGATGCAACAACAAAGACTTGGATTCCGATCGAGACCTGGGCAGTATTGGCAATTAGTTAACTTCACTCAACTCTAGGTGGATTAAGCCTGGCTAGTGGTTCGGTCAGGTCCCGGACCGGTTTTCCTTGCCGGTTCTGGTCCGGTCCGGGCACCAACTGGTAGTGGGACCGGACCCCACCGGTGTTACCGGTCCAGTTCCACCGGTCGGAAAAAATGGAACCGGGCGGAGACCGGCACCGGCTACTGTTAGGCTGGTTTATCCGATCCGGTCCAGCCGATTTTTATTATTTTTTTTCTTTTTTCTTTTTTCCTTTCATCTAAAGTGATGGATAATTTTATGTTTTTGAAAATATTATTAACTTTATATATATAGTTGAAATGTTTAATTTATTTCAAAGTTCAAACTTAGAATTAAAAAACTTGTAATTTTTTTTCAAACTTTGAAACTAATTCAAACCTTGAATCAATTTGACAAGTTCAAACTTTTTTGATTTAATTTGATAAGTTTAAACTTTGAATTAATTTTATAAAACTAAATTTGAACTAATTTAGAAACTAGTAATTAATTGTAGTATTTTTTGCGCAAAGAATAAACTTAAAAAAAATAAGAAGATAAGTGTTGTGATGGAATTCCAAGATATGAAGCAACTTTATTGTATTGTCTAAAACATAAGTAGTACAATACATACTACATAGTTAAACATTCAAACTTGTAATTTCAATATTCTACTGTAGAAAATTACATTCTTTTAAACATACTGGCTAATTTTTTTAAGATAGCCGTAGGCTTTTCTTTAGGAGCTGGTTGTTGTTGTTCCGGTTCATCATCTTCATCTTGTTATTCTTCATCTTCTTCTTCATTGGCTGTTTGACTCCCTTCTTCACTTGTTCGGTCGCTCAAAATTTGATCAAGATACGCTTTGTCTTTTTTCTAAGAAAGTTCTGGTATTCCAAAGTTTCTTCGGTCTACTCTGATCCAATCCCTGAATAAAACTCCTGTCTCCATTGCCTCTTCTCTCAACGAATGTCTGTGATATCCAATTTGAAATCTTCGTTGGCTAAAAGTGCTCTCCGATGCAACTGATGAAGCTTGAATTGTTAATATATCCCGGGCCATTTTTGTAAGTATTGGAAACTGCGATTCTTGAGTCTTCTAATAATCCAATAAATTATGAGATCCAAAACTTGTAAGTTTCTTTGGATATTGAATTAAATAGACTTGGAACTCGCTATATTCCTCCCCGTACTCGTCTTGCTCTGAAAGTAACTTTTGATCAAGTCCTCCAAAAGTGCTCATCCCCGCATGCCTTTTGCCCATTTGAGAAGAACTTTCACCGGTTGACTGTATTGGTGCAGTTGGTGTAGAACTGTCTGCCCAAGCTCTATACTTTGCAAAAATAGCTACGGTATCTGAAAGAACTTTAGCACAAGCATCTTCTACACTTGGATATTTATTAGTCGCAATTTTAATAGGTTTAATCTCTAAATTTGCATGTATTTCTCTAACAAGTCATTCAGTTAACTTAAGGCTTAAAGCAGGATGCAACACAGAAGCAATGTAAAAAAGCTGAGGAATTGGAAAAAAATATTTTATAAATTTTTCAATCATAGCCTCTACAGCCACTTTATATACTTCATAGTGCATATATAATTTCAATAATTCAGATATTTCAGCTATATAATATAACATGGTAGGAATAGTTGGATAATATTGTCCGAAAAATTCTAAAGCAGCATGATAAAATTTTTCTAAAAACTGAAGGAGATGTTTAACAAGGTTCCAATCGTCCTCTTTAAGGTGATAGGTTTTCGTAAAATGCTTATTATACATTTGAGTAATAGGCTGTCTATATTCATAAGGGAAAGTCAATGCTTCATATAAAGTGTTCCATCTAGTACAAACTTCTTTTGGGACTCTCCTAATGGTATTCCTAATTCTATACATTTTCTTTCTTGATTTTTATTTCTAAATATATAAGCAAAAGCTATTTTCACCTTTTCAATAATATGGTTAAACAAGTCAAGACCATCTTTTTATTACTAAGTTGTAAATATGACATGCACATCTAACATGAAAAAATTCCTCAAAAGATGGGTTCAAAATAGGTCTCAAGTTCCTAAGTGCTACTGTGTTATTTGTAGCATTATCTACCATAAAACTAAAAACTTTGTTAGTTAAACAATACGTATGACAAATTGATGAAACTTGTTTAGAAATATAATTACCCGTGTGTGGTTCATCAACTACTTTATAAGCAATAATACATTTTTGAAATACCCAATCAGGATCTATCAAATGAACAGTAACTGTAATATAATCACAATTTATTAGTAGACTGACCCATATCCGTAGTAACGCATACTCTAGTGTCAAAGTTATCAAATAAATATCGCAAATAATCTCTATATTCGTTCTTAAATTTAATAATATCATTTTTAACAGTAGTTCTTGGAAAACCTTTAAAAGAAGGATTATATGTAGCCTGAATATAACAAACAAAACCAGTAGAAGAAGGAAAACTATAAGGTAAACCCTCTACCACAACTAGTTTAGCAATATTTTCCCCATCCCTTTGTTTATCATAAGTAAGAATCCCTCCTGTTGTTTGGTTAATTTTTGTTTGGGTACCCAAGGATTCATCATGTGCTACTCCCCCATGTTCGGTTCCTAAATAAATACCTCCCGCCCGCATTGATCATTCCTTAGGATGTTTATTTCTTAAGTGGGTCATAATTTTACCCGTCCGACCGTCATTACCCCCAGTTCTAAATCTCCACTCCATTCCACAAAGCCCACATATGATCGTATGAGTTTCAACTTTCTTTTTCACAAATTTTCACACCTCAGTTATGTCCTTACATTTAACCGGAACTCTAGTAGGAGGTACAGGAGGCAAGTCAGACTGAACTTTAGGTGGACTAGCTTGAAATTCATGTGGTTCTTCTAAATTAACCCCAGTTTGATAGTCATATTGTGCTTCTAACATATCATTGTCAAGTGGATTATTAGCGCTAACATCATGATAACATTGAGAATCATCTATGTGCTGACTAGAACTACCAGGAATTCCTTTACCCTTACTTCCCCCACGAGCATGTGCCCGCCCCCCACTACTAGTTCCAATTGAACCTCTTTAAGACATAATTATAGCAAATAAAATAAATATATGACAAAAAAATTATAAAAGAGTAGAAAGTAGGAACAACCAACCAAATATAGCCGAATAATTGAGGTGAAGTTGAAATTTGAATCTTCACTTCAATTAATAAGTTGAATACTTGATAATCGAAAAACTTCAACAAATAGCCAAACTGATATTTCAACCAAGTAGCGCATTCACTTTACCCAATACTTCACCAAATAGCCAAATATAACATTGATAGTAAATCCAACTAAAAATTTGATAAAGCAGCCAAATTGTATAATTTTAACAAATAGCCAAAGTAGCAATATTGTAGAGAATCTGAGAGAACTAGAGAGAATTGGATGATTTGTGTGAAAAATATAATGAAATAATAGGGTATTTATAGGAAAAAAATAGTCAGGGGTGGTTATGGGATGGTTATGGTATGAAAATGACCGTTTTTAGCCGTTGGGCAACGGCTAGGAGGTCAAAAGAGTCATTGCCAACGGCTAAAAACGGCCAGTTTTTAATTTTTGTTTGGACCGGTTCAGGTCCATTTTTGTACCGGTCCGTCCGGTTTTTAATGGACGAATCGTCCCGCTACCGGGGCCGGATGGGGGCAACCGTCCATGGACCATTTCTGGTCCGGTCCGGTCCGGTTTGCATCGGACCACTAGCCAGGCTTAGTATTGTGGATAAAATAAATTTTGAGAAAATATTAGTAGTTGCATTTTTCCTATTACGATAAACTAATTAACTTTTTATGATTTTGCAAAGAATTAAGGAGATTAAGGTGCGACTAATAATAAGGTACAACAACAAAAAAGCCCAGTGTAATCCCACAAATAAGGTCCGGGGAGGATAGTGTGTACGCAGACCATACTCCTACCTTGAAGGTAGAGAGGTTGTTTCCGATAGACCTTATTGTATACGGTCAAAGTTGGGCCCAACTGTATATGGTCGAAATCGGGCTCGACTCTATATGATCAAAATCAGGATCGACTATTGCACGACAGGTCGGGTTCGGAATGCGTAGGGTTGAAGATCGACCCCAAGTTTCATCAAAGCGGAACATAAGGCCAGAAGTCCGACCTCAAGAACACCGAGCGCATGATCCGAAATCGATCCTTCTCCGAAAATGCCCGAGGGAAGATCACCGAACCTAAATAACAGAAAACCAGAATATTCGTAATGAGACGAACATTGCGGTGGGATTCTCGGCACAAATCAATGGAACCGCTTAATTAGCAAACCAGGAGATTTTTTACCTTATATGGAGTTGTACCAAATGTAGGATCCCCTACTATATAAAGGGGGAGTTTAATTATTTGTAAAGGCACTTTCCAATCATCGATAAAGAAAACTATAGATTGTTCTTTTGAATCATTTATTTCATTATCTTGTTCCAATTCTATTATAATCAATCCTTACCCAAGAAGGATCAACCAACGATCAACAGTGTCTGGCTTGGGTGGTTTGCATTCTTTTCATTTATTATTTAATTTTAACTACAATTGTATTTTTCGTCATTTATATCAAATTAGGCCATGTATCCTTAAAATCGCATATAAATTCAATTGTTATCTGATTTTTAGGGTAAACACCTACCCAATAATACGGTGTATATTAAAAAAGAATACATGTGTTAAGGGTATAAATTGCAAAGAACCCAAAAGCACCTTACACATGCGAGATTAGGCAGCCAAATGTTCGTTTTTATAGACTTTAATTCCATTAAGAGAAAGAAGTTTTAGAAAGAAATTCCACGTTTTGTCTCAACTTCCTTCTTAATGCATAGACTGGATTTGTTTTCTACTTGTTTGGCCGAGGAAGTTGACATTATGGAGAGAGGCATGTCTTTTATGTTTGCATAACCAAAATTACCTACAATTAGGTTCTGATTTACCCATATTGATGTTATAAAAATAACAACCACCTTTTGTTAAAAAATTGAGCACTCAATCCAAACCTTAATGCGATAGGAGATCATTATGCAAGATATAATCCGGATCTTTGATCCTGGTTGAAAGCTTATATATGTTGGTGCTAAGTTTCATACTTAGCTTTCTTTTTGTTACCTTAACTGTTAAGGGAGCCCTCCTCTTTACTTAAGCTTCTCTAGGGATAAGTCAAATTGTAAAGATGGATTTTGTTCATCTTATTTTGATAAGGTCAGGTTTATGTCCCCTCTATGTACCTTTTGACTTATTCTTAATTTGAAAGAAAAAAAAGTACAGAGAATAAGTTGTGAATATGAGTTTACTAAAATTTGAACATCTAACTCAAAATTCTAAAATAATGGATGAAGTGTAGCCAATAAAAAAGTAAGTGTATCATTTAACACCTTTTCTCATTCCTTTTTTCTAGATTTTTTAAACCTAATAAAGTGGCCTGGCATTTGGCGGATAGAAGGAATCACATCACATGGTTTTTCTATTGATTCCTATCACCAGCGACCAGTAGTCCGTTAGTACCCAATTCTCTTCCTAAATGTATTTAATGTATAAAATATTTCGTGTTCATGTAAAATACAAGAAAAGATTTCATTTAGAGCATGTGATGTAAATAATCTACTCTAATACAAACATTAGGAAGCAGCTACTAATACTTGCATTGGGGTAAGCTGTTTATATCACACTCTTTATATGCGATCCTTCTCCGAATACATATGAACACTAAATATTTTATGTACCGTACTACCCTTTCTAACTCTTACAGCTAAAAAAAAATTTGAAGACAAAAGCATCACATCAAATTAAGCTTTTGAGCACCCAACTATATGATTTATGTGGTGGAAACATGTGCACCAAATTTTGTGTTGGGTGGTCGAAATTTTACAGGTAACAAACAAGATCAAAATCCACTATATTCTGCCGACCCCAAGAGGTCATGCACCAATCTTTCCTTTGTTATTGCGCTAGTATCTTAGACTTTAAGAATCTTATTTAATTTGGGCACACCTGTCTAAACATTTCCTCTTCGTAATGCACCACTAACCATATAATCGATCGCTACTTATTAATATACAATTTAGACTTTTCTATAATATAATTTTATTATAATAGACTATTTTCTTTAGACCTAATTTTTCATATTATGTAATATATATTATGATTTTTTATAACAATATTTCACTATAACAACGAAAAAACATTATAAAGAAGTTTTTGCTGCCCATAAATTAATGATATCTTTATACAAACAACTCTCATGATACGATTGCTTGTGCGTGTGACATCTCTTATTCTTTTTCCCTTCATAGTGATTAGAGCCGTCAATATGGGCTTGGCTCTTGGGCCAGTCCAGTCCAGTCCGTAATTTAACAGGACTGAGCTAGTATTTTTGGAGCACATTTAAAAATAAGATTTTTAAGCAGGGCTCGAGTAAGCCCGTGCTGTGAGGCTTGACTAAAGCTGGGTTAGGCTGAGCTAGCCTATGAGTAATAAAAATATGTATTTAAAATATATAAAATATAGAAATTATATGACAAAAAAATATCAAGAAGAGTATCCCAAGCTTAAAGTTTATTAAGCTCATCATATTAAAAGATCAAAGTCTTAAAACGTTAATTAGTTTTAAAATTTTAATTATTTTTAATATTTAATTAATTAATATTGCATACGAATTGTAGATGTAGATGAAAGTGAAGATATTACGAAAATTTTCTCACAAGCAGATTCAAATGTGTTTATGAAAATGATGTGTTGGATATCGCATAAGCGTCATCGACATTCTCTTGAATAGGTTGTTTTGAGTTTTGACTTTTAGTTAATGAAATATATAGTCTTGTTTTTTACTTTTTTAGTGTAATTGTAATACATTGGAACAGTATAAAAAGTTATTAAGTTTTGTGATATTTTTCTAGATAAGATTTTTTTAACTTTTAAATATTTATCTTTTTTTTTTTGGTTTAGAACTTAAAGAAAAAAGATAAAATTATATTTAAAAACTGATGGGCTGTCCGTTGGGGCCCACGGCACACATAGGGTTAGGGTGGGTTGATCATTATAAGACCCATCAAAATGGTAGACTAGCCCAGCTCAGTCCGTCAATTGTTAAAGCCTAAGGGGTACAAACACAAGTAATGCAGGGATTAGTAATGCAGGGATTGTAGTGCTGGAATTATTTTTCATCAAGTGTTTGGTTCATTGTATTAAAAATTAGCTATGCAATGTACAATCTAAGCTTGTGTTTGGTTTTAAATTATACAAATCTTATTTACAATTATACCCTTGAATATTCTTCTTTCTGTATATAAAGAAATTTAGGAAAAGGGTTTGAGGGGCGGTTTAGTAATTTTAGGGTCTTATCCAAATATAGTTAATGCAGGGATTAGTAATCCCTTAGTTTCCTTGGTATTAGCTAAGTGTGAGCACGTGATTTTTGCCATGCCCGAAATACTCCTATAAAAATCAATAAAATAGTTTTTAATTAATTATTAGCCATTTTAGGAATTCTATTAGATTTTTAATTACTTATATTTTTAATTGTTAAGAAGTTAACTCATGAAAATACCAAAAAATATCATGCATTGCATTTAGGATTTATTTTACATTTTTCATAGGATTGAATTAGTAATTGTTTGTTTTATAAAGTTGGAAAATCATAAAAATAGCTCATTTTATACTTTTCTTAATTTTAGTCTTTAATTCTTAGAATTGAGTGTTATTATAATTTTTATAAATAGTTATTTAGCCTAATTTCACACTTAGGTAAATTAGAATTTTAATTATTAAGTCTTCTAGTTGTTAAAATTAAAAAGAGAAATTAAAAACAAAAGAAATTTAAGTAAAAGAAATAAAAGGAAGAAGAATCGGATTGGGCCGTTTCAAACAAAACCTAGCCCAATTGAAACCAGATCAGCCCAAGTCCCTTTCTTTTAAAATTCAGATCGCATCTGAGCCGTTGATCTAAAACGATCTAACGGCTCAGAACTCATTTCCCATGCCTTATATACCCAAAACCCAACCCTAACCCTAAAAACATTCCTCCCACCCCCCAAACCGCCGCACCTCCTCTATTTCTTCTAGGTCTTCCGCCGCTGCTCCCTCACCCAAAACTCGTCCAAACTCGGACGAGTTCAACTCCACTCGCCCATGGTCCCTTCTCATTCCCCACGTGCTCTTAGCCATAACAAACTTCTGACAAGAATATTGCTCTCACGTGTTTTGTTGATTTGGGGAACCAATTTCGGATAAATGGGGACCGTGGATTGATTTGCAATCAATCCTCGCCTTCCATCTGTCCCGAGTTGGTTCTAGAGAATGATTTTCAGATTTTTGGGGAAATTTTTCTTTATTTTTTCGGGTTTCTTGGGGGAAAAGGGAGAGGGTTCTAGAGCTCATATATATTGGGGTTGTGTTTTCTGAAAAAGGGGGTTCTTCTTTGGGTTTTTTTTTTCAGAGAAAGAAAAAAAATTGGGGGTTTCTTTGGCTTCTTTATTTTTTTTTCGATAAAAAAAAAAACAGAAAACATTTTTTCACTTCTCCTCTGTTTTTCTTTTAAGATTCCAGAAAAAAATAGGACAAAAAGAAAAGAAAATTAGTTTAGCCTTCTCGTTTAGGATTTCTCTTTTAGATTTTATGTTGGTTTAGGTTTCAGAAAATATAGAAAAATTTTTGCTTCTTGATTTCAATTTCGATTTAGTTTCCATATGGTTGGAGTTTGAGATATTCGAGTCCGAGCCGTCCGGTCGATATTCGCGGTTCGCGTTGCTGTTCCGATTTGGTCGTTGTTGCTTCTTGTGAGGTTCGTTTTTTTTTCTTTCGATTAATTCGTGCTCTTTGTGATTGTTATAGTATCAACCTTTCTTTGATGTAGTCTAGTTTGAGTGTGTTGTCAATATATGTTCATTTTCTTGACTTGAGATGGTAATGCATTGTTCTTGAAATCCTAGTTGATTTATTACTATTTGGATGCACGTCTTTGCTGAAATTTGCGTTTGTTTAGTTGCTGCCACTAGTTCTGGAATTTTGAGCGATTTGCGTTTCGTAAAAACGGAGTTACAATCAATGAATAGCAATTCAGATTGATAAGTTTTCATTGTAATGACTTTGTCAATAGAAGAACAATTTCTTTTTGTCAATTGCCGTAAATTGTGGTATCAATAACAGTGTAATTAGCCACAAAGTGCTATTTTACAAGGTAAACACAAAGCTAATAGATTATGTAGTGAGAGCTAAATGAAAGTGTGTTGGCTAGGAGTTAGTTATATATAGCAGACATACGTATTGTAGTGATTTATGCAAAAAATTATTATGAAAATATTCCATTCTCATCCCACTCTTCTGTATCTCTGATCTCATCCCCTTTTTCTGTTTCTCATCTTCAGCTTCTTCTTATTGTCATTTTTAGTTGTAATTTCCAGTTGGTATTTTCAATGTAATCAAAGTGGTTGTTATAAAAAAAAAAAAAAACAAAAAAAAAAAACTTAGCAAGGCTCACTAAGCTTAGCAAGGATCAAGCTGACTACATTAGCGTACGGGTTGAGGGTCCTTACGACCCTCCTCATTACAGGTACTAAGCAAAGATAAAGAAGGGATTGCAAAAACAGTACATTCTTTAGGCTTTGATTGTTATGCTTTTTGATGCTTTGGATTTTGTTAGGACAATAGTGTCTTATTCCTTTAAACTATCGGTTGGGGATATTTTGGGATGTTTGGAATGTTGTTGCTGGAAAAAGAATTGGTCTCATATCATCTGATGGAAGACCAAAAGGTGTTGAATAAGTTTTGAGGAATGGAAGTGGTGTGCTTGATATTGTAGCTGTTAGATTTCTTTTGCTTTTGATTTATCCTTGTTATTTGAGGAATCACAGAGTAACATGTGTTGCTTTTTTTAAAAAAAAAAAATTTGCTTGGTCCATTGGTAAATTTAAAGGTTCTTTACATTGTGTTTAGGTAATATTCTATTATTTTAATTACTTGCTTATTTATCCAATTTCCTTGAAAGTTTTGAACGCTCATTTGATGGAATAATCCTTATTGCTTGGTCTGTCTTCGTTCCCCTCTATGGCTTACGCGTTTTTTGTGAATTGGTCAGTGGGAGGGGGTTGAACATTAAGGATGGAAGGTTAAGCTTATATTACTAGTTATTTTGCTTTAATAGTTAATCGGTAGTAGCACGTTTAGGCCAACCACACTTGGGTAGGCAATATTAGGACGTTTTATTAATTTTTGAGGTTCAAGGTCGTTCCCTTAGTTAAATTTGTCCGGGGAATGCCCCGAAGGACTTTTGTATATTATATTTCGGGTAATGCCCCGAGGTATTTGTATTTGGAGGCCTAAAGTAAAACTTGTAGTATTTTAGTTTTAGTTTTGTTTTTCTTTTATTAGGTGGGACCGACCTCGAGCCTCATGCGTGTTTGTTATTTTTTTCTGTGTTTGTTTTATCTCAATTCGAATATTCTAAAAGCCAACTAAATTGAGTACGCAACCGTGATTTTTCAAGGGACTCAGGGAATGCCTAACACCTTCTCCCCGAGTCAAATGAACCCCCTTATCCAAATCTCTGGTACGAGCTTGACTTTGAGTCTAAGTTCTAGAAACGGTGGCCTGACACACCGGAATCAATCGTCAGGTGGCGACTCTAAATTTATTTTTGTCACTATTAGAAATCTTTTTTTTCGAGTTTTTATTAGATCTTTTATTTATTTAAAAGGTTTAGTAAAGTCTCACAAAAAAGAGGAGTGACATCTCTGGCGACTCTGCTGGGGAATATATTCATTTAATTTGCGGGTTCGAGCTAGTACTTGGTTTTGTTGGCTTTTAAGATGTTTGGTTGAGTTTTATATTTTTTTTATTATTTATTTACTTTACTTAATTATGTTTTTATATTTTTGTTATTTTCTAGTTGTTTATGTGTTTACGATTTTTGCTTTATGTGTTTACTGCTTTATAACTGTCATCATATGCATTGCCCGGTCATTTCTTTCTGCAACAAATCTCGTAGCACCCGTCGCGTGCATGAATTCTTTGTCGAGTCACCCTTGATTTAGGAGAGGGAGCCGTCGGACGTATGGAGTGGGTGGAAAGCTCAAGCAGCCACCATCGACCATACGCACCCCGAATTGCCTTGTTAGTAAACCCCAAACTTAGGTCAGTCTTTAGGTCACTCTTATTTGCATCATATCATTTAGACCTATTAGGTCTCGGTCCCAAGTACCGTGTCCCTTTATAGGAAACCTGTCCAAATTTTGTCAAAAATGGGCTCGTGCCCAAATTGACATTTAATCATTCTATGTGCTAAAATGTTGCATCTGTGGGGGTAAAAGATCATTTGGCGGACCAAAGTCTTGGAAAGAAGGGTGAATGAAGCAAATGGGGCCCTACTAGCATTTTCTTTCACATTATTTTCTAAAAAAAAAAAAGACTTTACATTTCCCTTTACATCATTTTCGAAAGAAAAAAAAAGAAAAAAAATTCGAAAAAAAAAATCAAAAAAGAAAAAAGGAAAATCCAAAAGGATTTTACATCATTTTTTTTAATAACTTAAAAGATATAGTTTTACATTTTTCATCATTTTCAAGAAAACAAAGATATAGTTTTTAGCTGCATCTTCCCGAACTACGCGAACCTGATTCTCGTCTTCCGGGGCGGGATACGTAGGCAACCCAAATAGGGTCCAGTCTTCCTAGTAAGTCTTAGGTTCTTGGCTTCCGGGGTCGTAGCCAAATTTTGCATGATTAGCCACTTTCGGCCACATCGGTCATTCTTGTAAAATAGGGTTATTTTCGCAAAGGTGTTTCAATTGCCCATTTCTTAGGATCTTGAGTCCATAAATCAATTTCATTATCACTCTAAGGCCCGTCCATGCCTGGTTTGTGTCTCTAGCCATATTTGGCCATATCGGCCATTTTTGCAGAATAGTCCATTTACGCAGGATAATTCTTTAAGGCCATGATTGTCGGGATATTAGGGTCATGTAAGCTTTAAGTGAAGTATTTTTCATGCTTAGGTGGTCAACTTTTTCAAGTTTGCACTAATAGTCATTTTCAGCCACTTAGACCAAACTGCAGATATAGCCAAATTGAGTCCTGCATTTGCCCACCAAGAAATGTTGTGATGTCATGTAGTATACCGAGTCATTAACCATGTTCTCCTTGTTCAGGTATGGACCGGCTGATTCGATCCAAAGTACTGATGGTAGTAAAGATTCCTAAGAAATTGCTCAA
The DNA here is from genome assembly GCA_002018475.1 of Nicotiana obtusifolia. NCBI lineage: Eukaryota > Viridiplantae > Streptophyta > Magnoliopsida > Solanales > Solanaceae > Nicotiana > Nicotiana obtusifolia. The sequence goes on along the minus strand of MCJB01029187.1, from coordinate 18,685 downwards.
GTGGTGGAACATATTTTCATTGTTAGAGCAACATGAGTTGATGCATAAATTGGGCACCCTAACTTCCCTACTTGATATCACACCCCGCCCAGATTTAGAGAGGCAATGCTGACTTATTGGGACCCGCAAAACTTAACTTTCAAATTCGGGGAGTGTGAGATGACTCCTACTTTGGCAGAAATGTCCGGCCTCACCCGGTTAAGTTATATAGGCAAGAATATGATACTCCCTCGGGACCACTCTAGGACAAGATTTCTCAATGACCTCGGCCTAAAAGATAACAAGCATTTAAAGTGTCTCGAGCAGTCTTGGATATCTTTGGATTATTTGTTTGCTAGATTTGGGCCACAAGATAGTTTTGACGTCTCTTGGGATGAGTTTTGCACAACCAAAGCAAAGTGGCAAAGACATCGCCTCAAAGCTTTTAGCCTTGCTTTGTTGGGATTATTGGTTTTTCCATTAGATGAGAGGCACATTAGCACCCGTCTGCAGTCGGTGGTGAGGGCACTATTGCATGAGAAGCAACACAAAACCGTTACCGTTGTGCCGATGATCTTAGCAGAGTAGTACCGAGCCTTGAGTGAAGTTAGGGGAGGTGTCAGGTATTTTGAGGGAAGTAACCTTTTGCTTCAATTATGGATGATGGAGCATTTGCACACAACTTCTTTACTTTGCCCCATCGACCGTGCCTTGAGAGATCGGGTGGTATGCATCGAGCGTAGGATGAAATCTCCTAAGTTTACGTACCCAGTAGGTGTCACAGCTTAGATTGAGTTCCTTGGTTTGAGAACAAATGAGAACGTTCTGTGGGTTTACCTTTGGCTACCTTTAGATGACATTTTGGTAGGATGCCTCATGCAGCCTTTCCAGATGCTGATAGGACTCAAGTGTGTCAGGCCATACACGCCAGTTAGGGTAATGTGACAGTTGGGCAGACGACAAGAGGAGCCTCCAACTCTGAACCTTCGGAGGTACATCATGTATTTGAGCAAAAAGGCGGTGGATGAAATCAAGTACGTGCAATACTGGAACAATGCAAAGAAAGCGAAGAAAGATACATTAGTAAAGGATATAGGCAGGCTCGAGTGTACCCAGGAGTATTTGATTTGGTTACAGTCCGCCCCACCAGGAGTCAGCACCCCATTGCAAGCACAAGTTAGGGTGCGGGCAGTTCAGACATATGATTTTGAGGAAGCATCGGACCCAGACCCTCAGGATAAGTTTGAGTTGATAAAGTCTCAGTTAGCGGAGCTGGCAACAAATGTGGAGCAGCATGGCCAGTATTTGTTTAGGGTTGGTTTTCAGGAAGTAGGGGCGCATGCCAGGGTCTTTATTCCTAGCATCGGGGTTTCTCTGTGGGGCATGTTACAAAGTTTGAGCGCGACGGATAACCCAGGACCATCCCAGCCAGGACAGTTGCATTCAGGAGCAGTTTGAAGACCCATTCTATTCAAAGTGTTTTGAAATTGTTTTATGTTGTCTTTTACTTTCATGTCTTGTTTAGGAGTAATGAGTCCTTTAGGTAGTGTCAAAGTCAGTCATAGTTTGGTCAAGCATGTCGGGTCTTCCATTATCGTACTTCTTATTGTATGTTAATATCAAAAAGTTTTTAAATGAAAATCCCGAATTTTATCTTTCCATTACGTTTTCAGAACTACGCTTGGTCTGATTCATGAAGGACATGATACGTAGGCAACCTACATCGGGTTCAATCAAATCATTTTGCATCAAAAAAAAAAGAGAAGAAAGTGGAAAGAAGGCAAGGTCGAAATAAATAAATTGGGATGATGCCATACGACCTTGCGACCCTCACAGCCATTTTAGAACCATTATCTGTTGTTAGGTGCATTGCACGTAACGTGATATTATTTTCTAATAAGTGCACTAACGCTAACATGGTGGTTTTGTGTTGTTGTCCTATGTTATATTCTAACTCTTTCAGGAAGTTGGTTAGTTTGTTGGTATCCTGGCAAGTCATCCATACTACACCCGATCAAAGCGCCAGACAATAATAGTCAGCAAGGAAACAGACACTGCAGTTGTAGAGCTGCCGAGAGAGATTGTTGAGTCGGAATCGGAATTACAAGAGAAGGTCTGGAGGTTGAAGCATCAGATGGCGGAAATGTACCAAGCATGGATTAAGGGACACCCTCCACCCTCATTCCCCACCAACTACACAGAAAATCCTGTTTCCATTCCACCGCTCTCTCAATCCCAGATGGCCAATATTATCGATCTTTCCCCGCAACACGCACCTGGTTTTACTCCTTACAACAATTACCCCGGCACTTCGGCTCAAGCTTTTCATGCTCCACCAGCCAAAACAACCTCATACCCCGCTCCGACAGCTGCTCCTATTTTTGTACCTCCTCCACAAGCTACCCTCCACCGATCCTCTAGCGAACCCGCATTTCCCGCCCCAGATACCCACTACCATACACCGGAGCCCACTTTTAAAATCCCAGATCCTTACTCCTACACCCACCAGTTTGAGCCTCACGCCGAGACTGACAGACCACCCAAGAACGCAGAGCAGGAGGAGATGTTTAGGAAGTTACAGAGTCTCAAGCAATCATTGAGAAATATGCAAGGGTTAGGGAACCTAATGAGTGTGGCCTATAAGGATTTATGTCTGTTTTCGGATGTCCAATTGCCTGTTGGGTTCAAGATGCCCAAGTTCGACTTGTATGACGGACATGGGGATCATGTTGCCCATCTAAGGGGTTATTGCAGCAAAATGGGAGAGGCGTCGGAGGAAAAGATGAGTTACTTGTGGCCTACTTCAGTCAAAGTCTGAGAGGGGTAGCGTTAGAATGGTACACCCGCCAGGACGTTAACAGGTGGTACACTTGGGACGACATGGCCCAGGCTTTCGCCCGGCATTTCCAATACAATATAGACATTGCAAGGTGGAAAAGAAACCCAGTGAAAGCTTTAGAGAATATGGGTTCCGATGGAGGGAGCAAGCTGCACGAGTCAATCCTCCGATGGAAGAAGATGAGATGGTTAAATATTTCCTTCAAGCCTTGGAGCCCACTTACTATGGACATTTGATCTCAGCCATTGGTAAGTCCTTCAATGATGTGGTAAAGATAGGAGAAATGGTGGAAGAAGGGCTCAAGTCCAGTAAGATCATGAGTTATTCTGCTATAAAAGCAACTACCCAGGCGATCCAAAGTGGCATCGGAAGTTTGCTAGGCAAGAAGAAGAAGGAAGATGTCGCTATGTTTGTCTCCGGATCATGGCAAGGCCAGAGGGATTCACCTCACCAATACACCCATCCTCGATCCCGGTTCCAAACTTACACCCAAGCTCCATATAATACACCCCAACATTACTTTTCCCCACAAAATCCCCAAGACTTAGCCAGACCACCCCAACATTTTGTTCACCATGCACAGTCATTTGCTCAACCCCCTTCTTACCCACAATGGCGTACCCTACCCCCACAGAATACCTATCCAGCTCTACAAAATACCTACCCATCTCCACAACCTTACCAAACCCCAATGGTCCACACTTTCGACCAAGACCTGAGTATAGGAAGGAAAGGCAACAGCGAAAATAAACTTTTACCCCGCTTGGAGAATCCTATGCTAGTCTATTCCAAAGGTTAAGACAGTTGGATGTCTTGAGGCCAATTGAGTCAAAAATACCAAATCCCCCTCCGAGGAACCTCGATTATTCCCTGAGATGTGCCTATTGTTCTGATGCCCTAGGCCATGACATAGAGAAGTGTTGACACTTGAAAAGGGCGATCCAAGAACTCATTGATACAAACCAAATCGTAGTCCGAAACCCAGACACTCCAAACATTAACCAAAACCCTCTCCCTGCCCATGAAGAAACACATATGATTGAAGTAGTTTACAAGGACAGGGAACCCAAGAAGTCTTATAAGTCCGTCATGATGATTCGGGCTAGTGAAAACAATTTGGTTAAAGGTCCAGATTCCACCAAACCAAAGCCTGTGACAGTCGAAGGGGCGACAGGAAAGCCGAGCCCACTCAATTTGAAACCACCAGTATTGGTCGTGAAAGGGATGCCAAAAGATATTGAGGTCAGTCCAGGAAACTCGAAAGTGATAGTGCCAAGGATTCCCAATAAGCCTGTCATGTTTGTGAAAGGTGCCCTTGTTACCCCTATCATCATTAAACCTGTAACCCAGCTGCCGGTGGTTGATACCAAGGCTGTTCCATGAAATTACAAGCAAGTGATAGTGACATACAAAGGAAAAGAAGTGGAGGAAGAAGTAAATGATACTAGAGGATTGACTCGTTCTGGGAGATGTTTCACCCCAGAAGAATTAAGGAAGCCCAAGCCACTCAAAGATAGTCAGACGCCAGTAAAGAAATCAGTTACCGAGGAAGAGGCTGAGGAGTTCCTGAAGAAGATGAAGGGACAAGATTATTCCATTATAGAGCAGTTGAGGACAACACCGGCTCAGATTTCTCTCTAATACACTCTGATGAGCATCGCAGGGTCTTGATGAAGATTTTAAATAAGGCGCATGTTCCTGATAAGATCACAGTAAACCATTTGGAAAAGATAGCTGGCAAGATCTTCGAAGCAAACAGGATCACTTTCTCGGATGACGAACTTCCTATTGAGGGTACAGAACACAACCGAGCTCTTTATCTTACAGTGAAGTGCGAAGATGCTGTCGTCTCGAGGATTTTAGTTGACAATGGCTCTAGCGCAAATATTTGTCATCTGTCTACCCTGCAAAAACTGAAGATCGGCACCGAAAGGATCCGCTTGAACAACGTGTGTGTTCGAGGCTTTGATGGAGGAGGTAAAGATTCGGTTGGAGACGTAATGCTCGAATTGTCAATAGGTCCAGTTGAGTTCACCATGGAATTTCAAGTGTTAGATGTAGCTGTCTCCTACAATCTGCTGTTGGGAAGGCCTTGGATACATGCTCCTAAGGCAGTCCCGTCCTCTCTACATCAAATGGTTAAGTTCGAATGGGACAGGCAGGAAATAGTTGTGCACGGCGAGGAAGATTTGGCAGCGTGCAATGACACAATTATTCCGTTTGCTGAAGCTGAAGATGATAAGGGACCTTGGGTCTTTCAAACTTTTGAAACAGTGTCTGTTGATAAGATCACTGAAGGAAAATGTGTTCCAGGTCCCAAGCTATCCTCCACATCTGTCATGGTCGCGAATGAAATGTTGAAGAATGGTTTTGTGCCAAGCAAGGGTCTGGGATCATCTCTGCAAGGTATTGCGCATCCAATATGCCCTAATGGAAATTATGGTATGTTTGGTTTGGGATTCACGCCCACAGAAGAGGACATGAAAAAGTTTAAGAAATTAAGACAGAAGGCACGGTCACTATCTAAGCCAGTCCCACACACCTCCAAGTCTTTTGTCAAACCAGGAGTCGAAAAACCTCCAACCTCCTTAATCCCAGAACCGGTGGTCGATGTTGATGAAGATATGGTCAAGAGGTTCCAAAGACTTTTCGAAGAGGTCAATATGGTAGACATTGGTGAAGGCTCTAGTAAGGCATATGTGCAGCTTGTTGGCCCAAACGTGAAGCTTAGCAATTGGGAAGTTACTCATCTCCCCACCAGGAAGGAGTTTTGGTAGTTTGCTTTATTTCCTTTTCTGTTATCTGAACTATTCCAGGGTTGTAATCCAGAGTTTTAGTTTTGCTTATTCTGACACTCAAACTCTTCTATCCTTATATTTTTAATGAAATGCAATTTCCCGTTTTCTATTATGCTTAATAGCGTTTTATTTTGTTTCTTTTGTACTGTTCTTTTTATGCTGGTTGCAATGACATGACATGCATGAGGAATTTTCAGCCGAGTTTTAAAAGCCAATCTAATTCTGAAATAACAATCCAGGAAGTAGAATATGATGATGAGATAGGATATGATGAAGAAGCAGCATTCGAGCAAATCAGTAAAGAGCTAAAATAATTTGAAGAAAAACCGAAACCTAATTTGAGTGAAACTGAAGTAATCAATTTAGGGGACCAGGATGATGTTAGGGAAACCAAAATAAGTGTGCATCTAGAACCACAAGTGAAAGAGGAAATAATCAAAATATTGTTCGAATACAAAGATGTCTTCGCTTGGTCGTATGACGAGATGCCGGGTTTGAGCATTGATCTGGTAGTCCATAAATTGCCGACTAATCCAGCATGTCCCCCCGTCAAGCAAAAGTTGCGAAAGTTTAAGACTGATATGAGTGTAAAGATCAAAGAAGAAATTATGAAGCAGCTTACTGCAAAGGTCATTCGGGTCACTCGATATCCTACTTGGTTAGCCAATGTTGTGCCGGTACCAAAGAAGGATGGTAAAACCAGGGTCTGTGTTGATTACCGTGATCTCAACAAAGCAAGCCCAAAGGATGATTTTCCATTGCCGAACATTCACATTTTGATCGATAATTGTGCCAAGCGTGAGATTGGTTCTTTTGTGGATTGTTACGCGGAATATCATCAGATCTTGATGGACGAGGAAGATGCAGAAAAGACAGCATTCATCACGCCATGGGAAACGTACTGTTATCGGGTAATGCCATTTGGTTTGAAGAATGCCGGGGCAACTTACATGAGGGCAATGACTACGATGTTTCATGACATGATACATAAAGAAATCGAGGTTTATGTAGATGATGTGATCATAAAGTCAAAGAAACAATCTGACCATGTCAAAGATCTGAGAAAGTTTTTCCAAAGGCTTCGCAGGTACAATCTTAAGCTCAATCCAGCAAAATGTGCGTTTGGTGTCCCGTCCGGTAAACTGTTGGGGTTCGTGGTCAGTCGACGCGGTATCGAGTTGGACCCGTCAAAGATCAAAGCTATTCAAGAATTACCGCCGCCAAAGAACAAAACAGAGGTGATGAGCCCGCTTGGAAGGTTAAATTACATCAGTAGATTTATTGCTCAACTCACGACAACCTGTGAGCCCATTTTTAAGATGCTGAAGAAGAATGCTGCAGCCAAGTGGACTGACGAGTGTCAAGAAGCATTTGATAAGATCAAGAGGTACTTGTCAAACCCACCTGTGCTGGTCCCACCAGAGCCTGGAAGACCTTTAATTCTTTATTTGACAGTCTTGGACAATTCTTTTGGTTGCGTGTTGGGTTAACATGATATCACGGGAAAGAAGGAGCAAGCAATCTATTATCTCAGTAAGAAGTTCACTCCCTATGAAGTTAAGTACACACTACTTGAGAGGACATGTTGCGCCTTGACTTGGGTGGCGCAAAAGCTGAAGCATTATCTGTCCTCCCACACTACTTGTCTCATTTCTCGCATGGATCCTCTGAAGTATATCTTTCAAAAGCCTATGCCCACGGGAAGACTTGCAAAGTGGCAGATTCTACTCACAGAGTTTGATATCATCTATGTCACTCGGACCGCAATGAAAGCCCAAGCCTTGGCTGACCACTTGGCCGAGAATCCGGTAGATAATGAATATGATCCATTGAAGACTTACTTTCCTGATGAAGAGGTTATGTGCATTGATGAGTTTGACCACGATGAAAAACTAGGTTGGAGACTTTTCTTTGATGGAGCCACTAATATGAAAGGGTCGGAATAGGGGCTGTGCTTATCTCTGAAACAGGTCAACACTACCCGGTAACAGCCCAGCTTTGATTTTATTGCACCAATAACATGGCTGAATATGAAGCATGAATTATGGGTTTGAGGTTAGCTATAGACATGGAAGTCCGGGAAATACTTGTTCTGGAAGATTCAGATTTATTGATCCACCAGATTCAAGGAGAATGGGAGACTCGAGATTTGAAGCTCATACCTTACCAACAGTACTTGCATGATCTTTGTCAACGCTTCAAGTCAGTCGAATTTAGACATATTCCCAGGATTCATAATGAGATTGCTGATGCCTTGGCCACTCTAGCGTCAATGTTACATCATCCAGATAGGGTTTGTGTCGACCCCATACATATCCAAGTTCGTGACCAACATGCCTATTGTAATGTGGTAGAAGAGGAAATCGATGGCGAACCTTGGTTCCATGATATCAAGGAATACATCAGGTCAGGGGTATATCCGGTATATGCTACAAGTGACCAAAAGAGAACCATTCGACGTCTGGCCAGTGGATTTTTCTTGAACGGAGGAATCTTGTACAAGAGGACTCTGGATTTAGGATTGCTGAGGTGCGTAGATGCTAAAGAGGCTTCAATTATCATGGCCGAAATACATTCTGTGGTTTGCGGTCCACATATGAATGGGCATGTATTGGCAAGGAAGATACTTCGTGCAGGTTATTATTGGTTCACCATGGAACGAGATTGTATCAGTTTTGTTCGCAAATGTCATCAGTGCCAGGTACACGGTGATCTGATTCATTCTCCTCCATCTGAGTTGCACACAATGTCTGCACCTTGGCCCTTTGTTGCCTGGGGCATAGATGTTATTGGGCCGATTGAGCCGGCAGCATCAAATGGGCATAGGTTTATTCTGGTGGCCATTGATTACTTTACCAAGTGGGTCGAAGCTGTAACTTTCAAGTCCGTAACCAAGAAGGCAGTGGTGGATTTTGTTCATTCAAACATCATTTGCAGGTTCGGAATTCCCAAGGTGATCATCACAGACAATGCTGCTAATCTCAACAGTCATTTAATGAAAGAGGTATGCCGACAATTCAAGATTATGCATCGGAACTCCACTCTGTATCGCCCCAAGGCAAATGGAGCTGTCGAGGCTGCCAACAAGAACATAAAGAAGATACTTCATAAGATGGTTCAGGGCTCTCGGCAGTGGCACGAAAAGTTGACTTTTGCATTGCTGGGTTATCGCACTACTGTTCGCACCTCAGTGGGTGCAACCCCTTATCTGCTGGTATATGGAACTGAGGCAGTTATACCAGCGGAAGTTGAGATTCCATCTCTTAGGATCGTTGCAGAAGCCGAAATTGATGATGACGAGTAGGTCAAAACCCGGCTCGAACAGTTGAATCTGATTGATGAGAAAAGATTGGCCGCAGTATGTCATGGTCAATTGTAGCAGAAGAGAATGGCTAGAGCATACAACAAAAAGGTGTTCCCTCGAAAAGTTGAGGTGGGACAGATGGTATTGAAACGCATTCTCCCCCACCAGATGGAAGCTAAAGGCAAATTCGCCCCAAACTGGCATGGACCATTCGTTGTGACGAGAGTGTTGCCTAATGGTGCCTTGTATTTAACAGATGTGAAAGGCAAATGTGTAGATATGGCTATCAATTCTGATGCAGTTAAGAGGTACTATGTATGAGTTCTTTGCTCATCTTCAATTGTAGTTTGTACTTGGCATTCGAAGTTGAAATGACGAAGGTATTTTGTTCCGCTACCCAAACACTTTCATCCTTTGCCTACCCTTTGGAGCCTTATTTATTTTCTTTCACATCCCTCTTTTGGAATCAGTAGCAGAAATAATTTTAAAAAAAAACGAAAAGAAGGAAAAGAAAAGAAGAAAAAAAAAGAGAAGAAAGAAACAAACAAACAAAAGGAAAAGGAAAAAATGTTTTGAACTACGTTGGACCTGATTCCTTTTAAAGGATACGTAGGCAGCCTTACGGTTCGGTCTCATCAAAATAAAAATTAAATTTTCACCAACCCCAAAGAAACTGGGGCAGAAATTTCAGATTCGAAAGATCTGATTCCAAAAGTTGTAATTTTACCCCTATTTCCTCCCGAATTATCTTGAACCTTCATGCCACCTTTCTTTCCAACTCTGTCCAAAAGCCTACATTACGGTCCAAAGAAAGCCCTTCCGATCAATCTTTGAGGATGCCAAGCCTAGCCAGATAGAGACATGATTTTGCATCAAGGGCAACACTTCATTCATGATATGAGAGAAAATATAAAATGAGAGAGTCTTATTGGTGAAAACCCTCACGGGCACCGTAAGGCGATGGTGAGATGAGAGAAAATATAAAATGAGAGAGTCTTATTGGTGAAAACCCTCACGGGCATCGTAAGGCGATGGTGAGATGAGAGAAAATATAAAATGAGAGAGTCTTATTGGTGAAAACCCTCACGGGAACCGTAAGACGACAGTGAGATGGGAGAAATTCAAAATGAGAGAGTCTTACTGGTGAAAACCCTCACGGGCACCATAAGGCGATGGCGAGTTGAAAGTTAAACAAATGAGAAAAGCTGGTTGGTGAAAAACTCCCGGGACTCTACAAGTCGAGTAGATTCGCAACTTTACAGAGAAATTGGATCAGTGAAAAGCCGGTTTCTGAGGTAGGAAGTCGTGTCATGAGCCGAACATGATTGGTTGGACGAACTGGACTAGTCAATCCGAAATGCATGTCATGATCATTGGAGCTGGCTATCTCCCTCAGATAAGTCTTTCTTTTCTAAATTCCCCTCATATAATCATCAGTGCTCAAAATTTCCTTTGGTTCCTTTTGTCCAAAATCATTACACTTTGCTTTTTGAGTCTATCTTTAGGAGTTCTTTCGAATCAGCCATGCTGCATAAGCAGGAAAAGGATTTCAAAGCATACTACCAGCTTCTCAATTGCGCAAGGCGGAACTCGGCCAAAGCATATTATGACTTGGAATAAGGGGAATGCAAATAGTTAAAAGTTCAAGCAGTAAGGCAATTCTTGAGTTTTGAGGAAATACAAGGACGCAGCAGCGTCCAGAATGAAAATGCAATGCAACATGCAAGGTTAAGAAATTCGGGTCGTTCAGAGTTTGTGATCCAATATCAATCAAAGGTCAAACCACTCTTTGCTCGCTCAAAGTCGCTGATCAGAATGAAGCATGGCAGTCAGCAAAAACAAGTTCCCAGCAAGAGTGAAAACTTGAACATATTTCCCAGCAAAGGCAGACCCTCAGCAATAACATCATAAACTAACCACCACATTTGTCAAACTAACAAATTTTATTTATCTGAAACAGGAAGCATGAAATTTGTCAATCCACAAAGCCCTCTTGTAAAGAAGACAGGGCTGGGGAGGCAAGGGTTTCTATTCAAGAATTCTCAGGCAAAGAGCATGTCTTAGGTAAATTCATTTTTCAATTCTCAGGACCCTCTTGGATAATGGGAATTAATTTTTAAAACTTTCAGGACCCTCCTGGATAATGGGATTTAATTTTTTTTTAAAAAAAAAAAATTTCAGGACCCTCCTAAATAATGGATTTAATTTTTTTAAAATTTTCAGGACCCTCCTGGATAATGGGATTTAATTTTTAAATTTCTCCGAATCCTCCTGGATAATGGGGTTTAGCTTTTAAATTCTTAAAAGTTTTTAGGTAACATAATTCGATCAATCCCCGTAGATATGCCCAAGGCTCCTAACTGGGGCAGAAAAGTTTCTTTTGTTTTGTCTGCTTTATTGTAGTATCAGGCACTCACCTGGATAACGAGGGAATACATTCAAGTCTTAGCAATCAGGCGCCCACCTGGATAACGAGGGAATACAACTCAAATTTTAGCAGTCAGGTGCCCACTTGGAAAATGAGGGCATTTATTTTAAAGTTTATTTCAAATTTCAAAGTTCAAGTTAGAAGCACCAGGAGCCCGTCTGAAGAATAGGGTCGAGTCAAGTTAGAGTAGCAGAAGCTCGCCTCAAGAATGCAAGTCAGCAGTTCGAGATGCACAACAAGACCGAGAGAAGATTCAAGATAGAAGAATAGAAAGGATTTTGTAGTTTTCATGTAATTTTGCCTTATTTGATTTCCTTTTGATGTAATGACAGGAACCGCGGATCGGAACCTCGACGGCACCTCAATCGGCTCGGCACCTCAACATACTCCATCGCTCTTTCTATTTTCAGAACTACATTGACCTGATTCCTTTATAGCCAAGGATATGTAGGCAACCCTTAAAGCAAGGTTCGGTCAGATTCTATTTAAAAATGCTTCTCATGGAGTCTGGGATAGGCAAAAATCCTGCAGAATTGCTCATCTTATCTTTGCCCGAAAATTCTTCGTGTCTCCGAGCAAAGAGGGGCAGCTGTGAGCACGTGATGTTTGCCATGCCCGAAATACTCCTATAAAAATCAATAAAATAGTTTTTAATTAATTATTAGCCATTTAAGGAATTCTATTAGATTTTTGATTACTTATATTTAATTGTTAAGTAGTTAACTCATGAAAATACCCAAAACTCGTCCAAACTCGGACGAGTACAACTCCACTCGCCCATGGTCCCCTCTCATTCCCCACGTGCTCTTAGCCATAACAAACTTCTGACAAGAATATTGCTCTCACGCGTTTTGTTGATTTGGGGGACCAATTTCGGATAAATGGGGACCGTGGATTGATTTGCAATCAATCCTCGCCTTCCAACTGTCTCGAGTTGGTTCTAGAGAATGATTTTCAGATTTTTGGAGAAATTTTTCTTTATTTTTTTGGGTTTCTTGGGGGAAAAGGGAGAGGGTTCTAGAGCTCATATATATTGGGGTAGTGTTTTCTGAAAAAGGGGGTTCTTCTTTGGGTTTTTTTTTCAGAGAAAGAAAAAAATTTGGGGGTTTCTTTGGCTTCTTTGTTTTTTTTCGGTAAAAAAAAACAGAAAACATTTTTTGACTTCTTCTCTGTTTTTCTTTTAAGATTCCAGAAAAAAAAAAATAGGACAAAAAGAAAAAAAAAATTAGTTTAGCCTTCTCGTTTAGGATTTCTCTTTTAGATTTTATGTTGGTTTAGGTTTCAGAAAATATAGAAAAATTTCTGCTTCTTGATTTCAATTTCGATTTGGTTTCCAAATGGTTGGAGTTTGAGATATTCGAGTCCGAGGCGTCCGGTCGATATTCGCGGTTCGCGTCGCTGTTTCGATTTGGTCGCTGTTGCTTCTTGTGAGGTTCGTTTTTTTTCCTTTCGATTAATTCGTGCTCTTTGTGATTGTTATAGTATTGACCTTTCTTTGATGTAGTCTAGTTTGAGTGTGTTGTCAATATATGTTCATTTTCTTGACTTGAGATGGTAATGCATTGCTCTTGAAATCCTAATTGATTTATTACTATTTGGATGCACGCCTTTGCTGAAGAAATTTGCGTTTGTTTAGTTGCTGCCACTAGTTCTGGAATTTTGAGCGATTTGCATTTCGTAAAAACAGAGTTACAATCAATGAATAGCAATTCAGATTGATAAGTTTTCATTGTAATGACTTAGTCAATAGAGGAACAATTTCTTTTTGTCAATTGCCGTAAATTGTGGTATCAATACCAGTGTAATTAGCCACAAAGTGCTATTTTACAAGGTAAACGCAAAGCTAATGGATTATGTAGTGAGAGCTAAATGAAAGTGTGTTGGCTAGGAGTTAGTTATACATAGCAGACATAGGCATTATAGTGATTTACGGAAAAAATTATTATGAAAATATTCCATTCTCATCCCATTCTTCTGTATCTCTGATCTCATCCCCTTCTTCTGTTTCTCATCTCCAGCTTCTTCTTATTGTCATTTTTAGTTGTAATTTCCAGTTGGTATTTTCAATGTAATCAAAGTGGTTGTTATAAAAAATTAAAAAAAATATATAATAAAAAAAAAAAAAAAACTTAGCAAGGCTCACTAAGCTTTGCAAGGATCAAGCTGACTACATTAGCGTACCGGTTGAGGGTCCTTACGAGCCTCCTCATTATACGTACTAAGCAAAGATAAAGAAGGGATTGCAAAAACAGTACATTCTTTAGGCCTTGATTGTTATGCTTTTTCATGCTTTGAATTTTGTTAGGACAATAGTGTCTTGTTCCTTTAAACTATCGTTGGGGATATTTTGGGATGTTTGGAATGTTGTTGCTGGAAAAAAAGAATTGGTCTCATATCATCTGATGGAAGACCAAAAGGTGTTGAATAAGTTTTGAGGAATGGAAGTGGTGTGCTTGATATTGTAGCTGTTAGATTTCTTTTGCTTTTGGTTTATCCTTGTTATTTGAGGAATCACAGAGTAACATGTTTGCTTCTTTTTTTAAAAAAAAAAAAATAGCTTGGTCGATTGGTAAATTTAAAGGTTCTTTACATTGTGTTTAATTAATATTCTATTATTTTAATTACTTGCTTATTTATCCAATTTCCTTGAAAGTTTTGAATGCACATTTGATGGACTAATCCTTATTGCTTGGTCTGTCTTCGTTCCCCTCTATGGCTTTACGCGTTTTTTGTGAATTGGGCAGTGGGAGGGGGTTGAACATTAAGGATGAAAGGTTAAGCTTATATTGCTAGTTATTTTGCTTTAATAGTTAATCGGTAGTAGCACGTTCAGGCCGACCACACATGGGTAGGCAATATTAGGATGTTTTATTAATTTTGAGGTTCAAGGTCGTTCCCTTAGTTAAATTTGTCCGGAGAATGCCCCGAAGGACTTTTGTATATTATATTCCGGGGAATGCCCTGAGGTATTTGTATTTGGAGGCCTAAAGTAAAACTTGTAGTATTTAGTTTTAGTTTTGTTTTCCTTTTATTAGGTGGGAACGACCTCGACCCTCATGCGTGTTTGTTTTTTTTTCTGTGTTTGTTTTATCTCAATTCGAATATTCTAAAAGCCAACTAAATTGAGTACGCAACCGTGATTTTTCACGGAACTCAGGGAATGCCTAACACCTTCTCCTCGAGTCAAATGAACCCCCTTATCCAAATCTATGGTACGAGCTTGACTTTGAGTCTAAGTTCTAGAAACGGTGGCCTGACACACTGGAATCAATCGTCAGGTGGCGACTCTAAATTTATTTTTGTCACTATTAAAAACCTTTTTTTTCGAGTTTTTATTAGATCTTTTATTTATTTAAAAGGTTTAGTAAAGTCTCACAAAAAAAGGAGTGACACTAAGCCCTCCTATGAGGTATAAGTAATTCATGTATTAGGTATGCATAAATTGAATTGAACAATCAAACATTGTATTACGGATTAATTTTTATACAAAAATTATTTTACTTAATGCAGCCAACCAAACGATCCTAGGCTAAGCTGGGCCCGCCGGTATTGCCAGCTCTAATAGTGATATATCTATTTCGTTCTTTGTGCATATCGGGCCATGTGTAAAGCATCTGAACATTTAAGTCAAAATTCAAAAGTAATGGATAAACAAGACCAAATTTTAGAAACTTCTATAGATGTCTATGTAATACTATGCGGATTTATTTTTTTTATTTTTTTTATTTTTTTTATTTTTTTTATTTTTTTTTGAAGAATATAATACAAAAGCTTAATTCGTTGAGTGAAGTAAATCAGAGACATTATATAACTCAACCCCATATAAACGGCAAACAAGTACTAATAGAATGTGTTTCCTTTTTTCTTTTTTCCCTTTGGTTCAAACACTAAACATAAAATATTATTATCAGAAAAGCAAACATGTTGGAAACACCCTTAAACCCTATATTCTTTGAGATCATACATTATTATCATGATGAAGATTAGTGGTCAGCATTATCAACTTAATTAATTTAATCTTTAGTAGAATAAGTTCCTCTTCCACATACCTTTATTCTTATTCGGTCATGCATAATCTCGGGGATATCATGTATGGCCCTCTTTAATTATTCATTCCTATTCTCACCCCAATTCGTGGGGCCATTACAAATGGGTGTTGTCATTATAACAAGTACTGTAATTAATTTAGTGTCAATTATATGTGCTTTATTTAATATTTTCTCAGTCTAAAAAAGAATGAACATTTTATTATATGAGAAGTCAAACAAAGTTTCTTTGACTATTTTTTTTAAAATAGTTTTAAATATTTTAAATTGTTAACTATTATGATTTATAGTATTTTTTATATAATTTCTGAATATATAAATTTTATTTTAAAAAATTTAAAAATTTATGATCGAATTTACATCTCAAATTAGTTAATTTGACCATCATATTCCGATAAGATTAAAACAAATAGAAATAGAGGAAGTATAATTTATGGAGCTGTGCCAAGTAAGCCCAATTCATGGATAGATTTTACACACTGCACTAACTTTTTCAATTTATAGATAGAGCTCAGAAGACGTTCACAAAGTTTAAGTATGTAAGTAACTTTTGGGAATGAATTTAGACGACAATATATGTATTTTCCCAATAATTAAATATTAAAATTAATTATTTCTATTAATCTTCTTGTTTAACTAGGACCTAATAGTTGTTTGATTGGTGGGTTCATGATTACAAAGCATGACACATGGGGATCATGCCACTTGACTAACTTTCTTGGGAATTTTGGGAAGTGTTGACATTTTTAGCCTTTTTATTTATTTAATGGGGTCTGAATAATGGTCTGTCTTGGCCTATTTAAATGCCAGCTTTTCATGGGAGAGCCATTGTTAGTTTTGGTCATCATCAACTGAACTCTCTCCATTTTACCTTCTCAAGTAGTACTTCTAGTAGCTATATATAATTTTCAAATTTTATTTAATTTCGATATTTGAGATATGGCTACTTTGCTACCTGCTGAGAACTGGGCATGCATCGATGGCTGCGATGACCTGAGCAACTTTGAGGTCTCACAAATCAACGGTGAAATAGTTATGTCTTTTCTTGATGACATGCAAAGTGAATTAGGTGATGATCATCAAGATGATGAGAGATTAACGAGTGTAATTAGATCTTTTGAAGCAGAAATTGATTTAGGTCAATCTCGTCCCCCTTTCACTTCTGTAGTATCTGAATTGGTCGTAAGAGTCCATAGTCATGATTCTTTCCCAGATAAGCAACGGAGAAATTATAACCTTGAGGATTTGCAATCGTGGGATAATTTTGGCCAATGTCAAAGCCAAGATTTTGCAGAATCAAATGATCTTGATTTCAGGTGGATGGAAATGGAGATAGAGAATATGGCATCTTCGTACCCTAGCGATGGCATGAACTTGTGGTACATGGACATGGACACCAACTATGGACAAGATCATGAGGTTGATGTTGGGATCTCTGACTATTCTGATACCGATTTCTTTGAGGGAAACGATTATCATTCTTTGTGGCAAGAACAAAATGCATAAAATCTTTGTACAAATATAAATACAAATTCGGTGTAAGAAAAAAAGAATGACAATCTTTTCTCCTGAATAGACATTTCACTCGTATTATGGAGTGTAAAGCTGTTGGATTTAGTTTCTATAAACATACTTTAAGTATTTTGTCCTTTTTTTCTTTGGTGTTTTCTTTCAACAATTGAAAGGATAAAAAGGTACTAGAATTTTGACGTTGGTCAACCAAATAAACCACTATCACCGCACCATCAAGTCTGTTACGACGATATAATTATATAAATTTGGAGATTCATGGGAGGAAAATAATGGAGGTACCTAGTTGACTGCCTTCCTTAGTCGTACCTACTGTATTTCTCTATAGACTGAGACAGAACAGAGAAAAGATTACAGAATGTTAGTATGTGTTAATCTCTTCGAGGGGAGCTAGGAGCAGCGGTAAAGTTGTTTTCGTGTGACTAATATGTTACGAGTTCGAGATCAGAACTCCCACATCTCAACTCAAGAGAGTATGGTCCTTCCTCAAATCCTATATAAAGCAGAAATACTTTGTGCACCGGACTATTTTGCCTCGCGTGTTAATTTCTTCTATGACTGACCGTCCGGCAACTTTTATCAGAAATAAATTTAGAATAAACTATTCTATACAATTAAAGTTGGAGTAACCCATTTTTAGCACCCCTACAATATGGTTCAATAATTGGGCACCAAGCACTTTCTAATACAAATTCAAACATTACCCTATGTATATGATATGGTGAAATCCTACGCAGATCTCAAACACCTAGAAATCTGTTAATCTTTTTCTTTCTTCTTTTTTCTTCATAAAATAGCTAATATATAGAAAAGGATTGTCCTTGCTGACCAGTATACTTTTTTCTTTTTTAGCTCAAAAGCAGTTAATTAAAGTGATTTATTTTGGGTGCACCTATAGAGCAAAGAAATATTAAAGGGAGTTTAACTAGAGTAAATGAAATGCGAAAATCTTTGTCACTCCTCTTTTTTGAGCGCGATTTTTACTAAACCTTTCAAATAAATAAAAGATCTAATAAAAACTCAAAAAAAAGATTTTAAATAGTGACAAAATTAAATTTAGAGTCGCCACCCGACAATTGATTTCGGTGTGTCAGGCCACCATTTTAGAACTTAAACATCGAAGTCAAGTTCATACCAGAGATTTGGATAAGGGGGTTCATTTGACTCGGGGAGAAGGTGTTAGGCATTCCCCGAGTCCCGTGAAAAATCACGGTTGCATACTCAATTTAATTGGCTTTTAGAATATTTGAATTGAGGTAAAACAAACACAGAAGAAAACAAACACACATGAGGTTCGAGGTTGTTCCCGCCTAATAAAAAGAAAACTAAAACTAAAATACTACGAGTTTTGCTTTAGGCCTCCAAATACAAGTACTTCAGGGCATTCCCCGGAATATAATATACATAAATCCTTCGGGGCATTCCCCGGACAAATTTAACTAAGGGAGACGACCTCAAACCTCAAAAACAGAAAAATTAATAAAACATCCTAATATTGCCTACCCAAGTGTGGTCGGCCTAAACACGCTACTATCGAATAACTATCAAGGCCAAATGATTAACAATATATACACTCAACCGTTCATCCTTAATGTCCAACCCCTCCCACGGCCCAATTCGCCAGAAAACATAAGCCATAGAGTTTATGTATAAACATTACACAATAATCTTATTCGTCGTTTGAAAATGCTAACTCATAAAGCAGTAAATTTCAGTGATCCTTTAACGCTATAATGTTATTTTCATCGTTGATCATTTGGA
>MCJB01029176.1:58021-69151 GCA_002018475.1 Nicotiana obtusifolia | reverse complement strand
GTACTTGTTAGTTGCAATTTCAAGAGGTGTAATCTCTAAATTTGTGTATATTTCCTGAACAAGTCGTTCAGTTAACTTTAATTTAAATGCAGGATGCAACACAGAAGCAATGTAAAAAAGTTGAGGAATTGGGAAAAAATATTTTTAAAATTTTTCAATCATGGCCTCTACAGCCATTTTATATGAAGCGTATTGCCTATATAATTTTAATAATTCGGATATGCCGGCTATATAGTATAACATAGTAGGAGTAGTTGGATAATACTGTCCAGAAAATTCTAAAGTCGCATGATAAAATTTTTCTAAAAACTGGAGGAGATGTTCAACAAGGTTCCAATCTTCCTCCTTAAGGTGGTAAATATCCATAAAATATTTATTATACATTTGAGTAATAGGCTCTCTATATTCATAAGCAACAGTTAACGTTTCATATAGAGTGTTCCACCTAGTACAAACTTCTTTTGGAACTCTCCTAATCGGCATTCCTAATTCTATACATTTTCTTTCCCATTGTCTTTTTCTTTGTTGATTTTTATTTCTAAAAATAAAGGCAATAGCTACTTTAACTTTTTCAATAATGTTGTTAAATAAGTCAAGACCATCCTTGACTACTAAGTTGTATATATGACATCCACATCTAACATGAAAAAATTCCTCAAAAGGGGGGTTTAAAATAGGTCTTAAATTCCTAAAGTGCTTTTGTGTTGTTCGTAGCATTATCTACTGTAATACTAAAAACTTTATTAGTCAAACGATAAGCACGACAAATAGATGAAACAGTTTTGGAAATATAATTTCCCGTATGGGGTTCATCAACTACTTTATATGCAATTATACGTTTTTGGAAGACCCAATCAGGATCTATCCAATGAACCGTGACAGTAATATAATCGCAGTTATTAGTTGAACGACCCATATCAGTTGTAAGACATACTCTAGTGTCAAAGTTATCAAATAAATATCTTAAATAATCTCTATATTCATTTTTAAATTTTATAATATCATTTTTTACGGTTGTTCTTGGAAAACCTTTAAAGGAAGGATTATATGTAGCTTGGATATATCGAACAAAACCAGTAGAGGAAGAAAAACTATAAGGCAAACCCTCTACCGCAACTAGTTTAGCAATATTTTCTCTATCCCTTTGTTTATCGTAACTCAGAATTCCTCCTGTTGTAGGGTTATATTTAGTTTGGATACCCGAGGATGCATCATGTGCTATCCCCCCATGCTCGGTTCCAAAATAAATACCCCCCGCCCTCTTTGACCATTCCTTGAGATGTTTTTTTAATAAGTGAGTTCTAATTTTACCCATCCTACCTTCATTACCCCCAGTTCTAAACATCCACACATGTCCACAAAGACCACAAACGGCCGTCTGAGTATCCTTGTTCTTCTGTACAAATTCTCAAACCTCAGATCTATCCCTACGTTGAACCGGGGCTCTAGTGGGAGGTACGGGAGGAGGCAAGTCGGACTGAACTTTAGGTGGACTAGCCTCAAATTCACGTTGTTCTTCTAAATTAACCCCAGTTTCATAATTAAATTCCGCTTCTACATTTTCTGAATCAAGAGGATTAAAGGAGCTAAAATCATGATAATATTGATGTTCCTCTACGTGTTGATTAGAAGTAGAACTACCAATAATTCATTTACCCTTATTTCCCGAACGACCACGTGCCCTCCCCACACTACTAGTTTGAATTGAACCTCTTTGAGACATAATTATAATTTATAGCAATAAGTAAATAAAATAACCAACCAATAAAATAAATATATCACAAAAATATAATTAAAGAGTAGAGATAGGAACGACCAACCAATATAGCCGTATAATTGAGATGAAGTTGAAACTTGAAGCTTCAATTGATAGCAAGTTAGCAACTCCAAGTAAAACTTGATAAATAATAACCAAAATTGTGAAATTTAGATTTACACAAGTAGCCAATGTAACAAAATAACAATATTGTAGATGATTTTGAGAGAATTAGAGAGAGTTTGATGATTTTTGTGAATAATATGATGAAATAATGGGGTATTTATAAGATAAAATAGTTAGGGGGGTTATGGGCTGCAAATAGCCGTTTTTGACCGTTGCCCAACGGCTATTTCATCAATAGAGCCGTTGGCCAACGACTATAAATTAAAGGAAGAGGTTGCTGCTGCGAACCGGTCCGGTCCGGCCGGTTCCGGCCCAAATTTAATCCGGTTCGTCCGGTCTTAACGTGTAGAACCGTGTCGCTACCGGACCCTAAGCTCCCCCCACGTATTTGGTCCGGTTCTAACCGGTCCGGGCCGGTTTCCGGTCCCTAACCGGTCCGGTCCGGTCCGGTTAGAACCGGACCAATAGCCACCCTTAGTGATCAATAAATAGGTGACACGTGTAAAGTAGCAAAAAAATGTTAAAAAAGCTTTCAAGACAAAAAAAAAATTATATATATTCTTAATAATCCCTTTCCCCTCCTCCCTTTCATTGTCTTCCTGATGTTCAGGCGAGAGAGGGTAGAATAGGTCTGCCACGACTTGCCGGAAAGTTTTCGGCAACCTAGGACCAAGGATATCTGCTACTATTTCCTTTAGGATCGGATATAAATTAAGTTGAATAGTTCAGACGCTTGAATTTTTAAGCGGCGAATTGCTGCTGGTCGGAAACTCTTTTTTAACATTTTCCGTTTTCATTCCTTCTTGCTTTTATCTTTTATCTTTTTTGGATTTGGAAGACTGTAAGAAAGAATTTAGCTAACCCATCTTGGTGTAATAAAATGTGAAAAATAAAGAACACAGATTATATTACTCTTCATTTTCTGTTATATGTTCTCTGATGGAGTATATGATTTCAGAAGCATATCCGAATTAATGTTCTTAACTTGCAGGGACCAATCTATATCTTCTGGTTTCTTGTAAAAGAGATTTAAGATATAGTCATTGAATAATGCATGTAAATTTGGGGAAAAGTACTGGAAAATACAGTAAATCAGTAAATCAGTAGAATGAATAAAATGGAGGATGAGGACAGAAGCTCTGCTGTCTCAGAGGGAGTTCTGGGAAGAAGAAATAGGAAAGAGAAAAAAAATTGACTAACAAACTATTCACGCGCCCAAGTGAGAGTAACTTTTTGTGCCAGGTGCTCAATAAAACAAAGTAAGAGACTCCAACAAAGCAAACTGAATCATAAATACGAAAATTTTCTTACAGGGGGCTGACTTCAACAACCCATAACGGACAGCTTGTCAAGCTACACCTTTTCTACTTATCCATCTACCTCACAAAATCCAATCTCTTTTACCCAACCCTTAAAAGAAGAACATGATTTTGATATCGCAAAAAAAATCACTTTATGTTATTATGATCCAATCTCTCAACTCACACGGCTTTGCCCTCCTCTATAAACAAAAGAAAACCTTCGCCAAAGTTGTTGTGCCAATTTGTTGCAATCCACCGCAAAGGTAAAATTTAAAGGTAATTTTCTAAAATCTGCTAATATTTGTATAAATTTTCTTCAAATTTGTTTCGCTTGTTTTGTATGAATTTTCTTTAGAGTTGTTGGGTATTTTTGATAGTTTTCAAAACTTGTGTGTATAAGTCACATTTCATGTTTTTTTTTTCAAAAAAAAGTAAAGTATGTTTTGAATCCCAACATATTTTCATCTTCAAACTAAACTTCACCCAAATCAGATTTTTTTAAAACATATTTGGAAATCTATGGCCAAACGCTAGCTTAATGTCAACTTTAGAGGCTGATTATTTGGCCTATATTATTATACATCAAGTTAATTTTATATCAAGATTACAGATCTAATAAATGTTGATCATATTTAGCTAACTTAATAGATGAAGAAACCTACACAAAAAATATTAAAAACAGTTCTACAAGAGTAGGGAAATATATTGATTTGTATTCACAATGATTGTATTGGTATTTTCCCCTTCTATATATAGTATTTTACATCTTTTTAGTAAACCTGATAATGCTAGGTTAAATATCACAAGACTTCATAGCTCTAAGAAGATAAAATTCTATTTTTAATATGAGGAATACCACAATTATGACAATATGGTATGATAAATCTAAAAGTTCATCGGTTATAGTTACATTAACAAATATAAAAGATAAATTAACATATATTATAAATTATATTTCCAATATATCTATTTTTAAAAAATAAAAAATATATAATTATCTTATGATTAGTATATTGAAAATAATATCTATCAGTCATGGATTGAAATATCAGATATTTACTGATAAAGCTGCATATTTTTGTCGGAGGTAAGGTTCAACCCCTTTCATTGCATTTTTTTTTGGAATATAGCACCACCCAAACTTATATTTGGGTAAAATTATGATGAAAAAAACTTGAGTTGCCATATATTATTTTAAATAGTATTGAAAGGTTAAAACAAACTTTTAACCACACTATTTTACACCAATAGAATAATCTAAGTTGCTTATTAAAAGTTTTATTGAATAACTAATATTTACCTTGTAAAATATATTAATACGTTTATGAAAATATAAAAAAATTGCAATTAAATGGTAATTCTTCTGCTTAATAAGCTAATAATTGTTTGAAGCACAACTTGCTTTGAGGAAGTCTTTTTGACCGGAAAAAAAAAAGTCTCTTCGACCGGACAAGCTTCTTTGCTAATTTCTCAGCCAAGCTTTAGCGTGGCAATATTTTTCAAGTCCATCTACGTAAAAACATCGAAGATGATAGTTCCTGACTTCTTACTTCTTGAGTGCTTGTAGCAAGACCGATAACAACCTCATGTAATACTATATTCATTTGTCTCCAGTTACAACTATATGAACACGAGGCCCTTCTACTTAATGATTTAACTAACAAGGGTTCATCATATATAAGTGTTATAGAGTGGTTGGAACAGATATAGTTGTTCCAAACTTGTTCATTTTGCTGGAATTTTTCAAGTGTTAGAATTTTCTAGTGCTGAAATTTTTTAAGTGCCAATAAGCTTCTTTGACGTTGGAATTGTTTCAGGTGCTGAAAATTACACAATGATTTAATGTTTATAATAAGTGAAAAAATAACTACCACACCTTTCTATGAATGATGCACCATTAGAAAAGGATGACACCTTTTACCAATATTATTTAGTGTTTTATTTAAATATTTTTATTATTAAATATAAAAATATACAGTCAAATTTATCTATAACAGCCTCGTTTGTTTTGAATATTTTTGGATGTTATAGCGAAGTGCTGTTGTAGAGAACATATATTATAACATAACATAAAAATTGGTTCCGAAAAAGCTTGGCTTTTATAGAGAAGTGTTGTTATATAGGGATGCTATTATAGAGAGGTCTAACTGTATTACTAAAATGGTATTTTAGTCTTTCAATTTTCTAGTTTAGAGCTTCCCACTTGTCACGACCCAAAATCCAACTGGTCGTGATAGCACCTAACCCAACCCGCTAGGTAAGACAATTAACAACTATCCAATTCAATGAGATTTATTAAGAGAAGAAATGATAATATAATTGCTTTTATACAAGAACTTCCCAAGGACTGATTGTACAAATTATGAGCTTCTAAGATTTAGAGTTTACAAAGCTAGTATGAAACAAATACATCATCTGTTTGAAATATACATGAGCAGATTAAAATTCTAAAGCTACCAACATCAAGAGGCAGCTATGACCGGAACACAGGTATGTCTTCAAATCCAGCTCCCGCCATACACATCAACATCAACATCCAACATCTGCATGCAAGGTGCAGATTTGTAGTGTGAGTACAACCGACCCCATGTACTCAATAAGTAACAAACCTAACATTAGGTTGAAAGACAAGTTGGGACAAGGGTCAGAGTCCAACTCCAATAACCAGCAACAGTTCATAACAACATAACAAAAATGGTACAAGAAATAACTTAGAAATAAGATGCTCAACTCGTTCACAGTTACGGAAAATGGGCATGCTTTTCAAGTATAACAGCAAATCATAAATCGTTCACCGAAAACACCAAGAACATATGAGTAAGTTTGAAAATTGTGATTTTTCCCAAAAATCTTTCAACAATAAATAAGATGTTTCATTTTTGGATAGCATGAGGAAAGTATATCTCTATGCCTACATGTCAATATGCAGGTGAAATCATGAATGCCACCAAAATCGGGTAGCGTGAAGAAATGCGTCTCTATGCCCGTATCTCAAGTACGCATGACAAACATAATGCATCTCAGTGATGAACTCGGGTACTCACACTCTCATTGTCTCGTATTCTCACTCACCATGCTCAATACTTAGTACACTCAGCCACTCAGCACTGTAAAGGGCAGATCCAGTCCAAACATAAGTAAATCCAGGGCGGATCTTGCCCAATCATAAATAAATCCAGGGCAGATCTAGCCTAACGCAAATGAATCCAGGGCATACCCAGCCTAACACAAATTAATCCAGGGTAGATCCAGCCCAAAAATCCATAGCAACTGCGCCCACTGTGGATGTGCAGATCCCAAAGGGGCCGATCCAGCCCAAGCGCTATAGTAAGCCAAATCTTGGCATGAATCAATTACGCCTGCTGTGGCGTGCAGCCCGTTATCATTAATATCACTCACAACAGGTCATCGGCCTCACTCAGTCATCAATCTCTCCAATCTCTCAGGCTCACAATGTCATGAAATTAGCCTAAAAATGATGATATGATATCAATAAATAGCAACAGAGACTGAGATATGATATGCAATGAATGAATATGATTGAGTACGAAATTACAATTTAAACATATAATTCAACAACAATGACCTCAGTGGGTCCCAATAATACCAGCATGTGCCTAAGCATGATTTCTAACATGAGTCACAGCTCAGTTTCTCTAACACATGAAAAATACGTGGAAATTAACAAGTTAATTGACTACACAGCTCTTCGGAATCAATTGAGTCACAATTTTTACGGTGCACACCCGCACGCACGTCACCTAGCATGTGAATCACCTCCAAACAAATCACATAACACGTATAATCAGGGTTCATACCCTCAGCTCCAAGTTTAGAAGTGGTACTTACCTCAAACCGTGCCAAACTTTACTCCAACAAGCTCTTGCCTCACGAAACGGCTTCCGAAAGTCTCGAATCTAGCCACAAACAATTTGATACGATCAACTCAAGCTATAAGAATCAATTCCGTATGAAAATTCTAAGTACTAAATCAAAAGTCAAAAAGTCAACCCTCGAGCTCAGGTGTCGGAATCCGATGAAAGTTACAAAATCCGAACACCCACGAGTCAAACCATACCAATATTATCCAAATCCGATACCAAAATCTCGCTCAAATCCCCAAAATTCGGCATAAGAAGTTTTCTCCATTTTTTCCCAAATTTTCAACCCAAATCACTAATTAAAGGATGAAATCAAGGATATATTCATGTAATTTAATCATATCCGAGTTAGAATCACTTACCCCAATCAATTCCTTGAAAAACACACGAAAAATCTCCACAAACTGAGCTTTCTGGTCCACCAATGAAAAATGAGATGAAATCCTCGTTTATATAGTACCACATCTGATCTCCCAAAGTGCTGACCGCACATTTTTTGTGTGGTCCGCACATTCCAAGTTACGTGGCCGCGATCTAAATTGTGTGGTCGTACTTAAGCAGTGACTGCACTACTAGGCTTCAGTAAATTGGTCATAAATTTCGGTAGAAATGTCCAAATGATGAATGGTTTACCTTTCTAGAAACTAGACTCAAAGGGCTACAACTTGTATTTGGATCATCTCCAAATTCTTTATAGATTAAAGGATATAAGCTTCCGAATTCAAACCATCAACCTGCAGATTTCCCCCTTCTACGGTCCGCACATTTTCCTCTGCCCCCACACTCTGGGAGTTTGCGGCCGCACATGAGGCTCTGCCTCAGCACTCCAAAATGTGCCCTCCGCAGTTCATTCGCTCCAAACATCATCAAAGTGCCGAAATTCCCAAACTTGTTCAAAACTCACCCGAAACACACTCGGGGTCACCGGGACCCCATCCAAACATACCAACAAGTCCTAAAATATAATACAAACTTACTCGAAGCCTCAAATCACACATAACAACATCGAAACGAAGAATCACACCTCAAATCAAACTTAATGAACTTTGAATCTTCAACTTCCAAAACTCGGACCGCAACATATCAAATCAACTCGGAATGAACTAAAATATTGCACACAAGTCCCAAATGACATAACAAAGCTATTTCGATTCCCGGAACTACAATCCGAATCCGATATCATCAAAGTCAACTCTCGGTCACACTTATGAACTTTCTAAACCTTCAAA
This sequence comes from Nicotiana obtusifolia, assembly GCA_002018475.1. Classification (NCBI taxonomy): domain Eukaryota; kingdom Viridiplantae; phylum Streptophyta; class Magnoliopsida; order Solanales; family Solanaceae; genus Nicotiana; species Nicotiana obtusifolia. Next base: position 60,858 of record MCJB01029176.1, on the reverse strand, counting down.
TTTTCAACTTTCGCCAATTAGTGCCGAGTAAAATCACCATCCGAACTTAACGGAACCATCAAAACTCCAATCCGAGGTCGAATACTAAAAGGTCAAGCTTGGTCAACTCTTCCAACTTAAAGCTTCAATCATGAAATTCATCCTTCCAAATCAATTCCGCATAACCTGAAACCAAAATTGACAATTCACACAAGTCATAATACATCATATGGATCTTCTCATGCCCACAGACTACCGAGCGAAGTGCAAATGCTCAAAACGACCGGTCTGGTCATTACACCAATAATGTAAATACTAGTTTCTGGACACGTGCGTTGCACGTGTATCTTTAATTTTAATTAAAAAATTAGAAACATAACATAAGTTTATAATTATATTATATTTTTAGAGTTTCGCTCATTTTGTGATTTTCCCTTGTTTTTTATAAGCAACCTGCAAATTCGGGGGGACCAAAGACAATTCAATCAGAGGGTGAACTTTGATCAAATCTAAGGCTAATATTTTTTGTAAACATTGTAAGAAACCTGGGTACTCAATTGATAAATGCTACAAGCTCCATGGATTTCCTTCCACTTTCAAGTTTACTAAAGGAAGAAGAACAACAACAAATGTGAGCATATAGTTTGATACTTCTGCTCCTGAACATCTTCGTGGTAGTCAGACATCTCTCCTTGTTGTTGCTACAAATGATCAAGGTTCTCTAATGCCTGGTTTAACTAAATAGTAGTATTCCCAGTTGATTTCATTACTAGAGCACACTCATCTCTCTGATTGTGGGCCTCAACCCAACATCATGATTTCTGCCAATTTTGCTGGTACTTTACTGCCTAAGAATATAGTTTATAGTTTCAATTCTACTTTGCTGAGTACATCAGATTCTTTAACTTGGATAGTAGATTCTGGTGCCTCTGACCATAAGACTTCTAACAAAGACTATTAATATCACTTCCCTTTCTTGTTTCTCTTCCAAATGGGTAAAAATTTAAGGTTACATGCACAGGTTCTTTTGTCCTAACTGAGTCTATCATTCTTCAAAATGTTCTCTATCTTCCTTCTTTTAAACATAATTTCATCTCAGTGCACAAGCTTACAGAATAATTTGATTGCATAGTTTAGTTTACTAAAATATCATGCATCATACAAGGCCCTTCTCTGAAGAAGCCTTTGGATCTTGATAAACTGGAAAGTGGATTGTACAAGTTTGTGTGGGAGAAACCTTCTCAACACCAGCCCATCCTATCAGATGCCTGCAGCAGTTTACCATCCATGTCTGATTCTAGTTTTTTCCCTTGTTTTGTAAATACATTGTCTTCCAACTGTAATAAAGCTGCTATGGATACAACTGATATTGTCTGGCATCATAGATTTGCTCATGCTCCTTTTGCTAAAATGAAATGCATTCCTGAAATTTCTTCTATTATTTTATCTATATAATCCTTTCCATGCATCATTTTCCCAATGGCTAGGCAAACTAGGTTGCCATTTCCTGATAATTCTATTCATAGTTCTAAACCTTTTCAACTTATACATGTTGATACTTGGGGGTCATACCACACTCCTACTTAGTCTGGTTCTAAATACTTTCTTACCATTGTTGATGACTTTTTTAGAAGTACATAAATTCATTTAATAGGTTCTAAAAGTAATGCTTTTCCTCTTTTGAAAGCTTTTATCATAATGGTTCAAACTCAGTTTCATGTCATCATCTAGAAAATAAGATCTGACAATGCCTTAGAATTGGGAGCTAGTAAATCTGCTACTACTTTCTTCTCTGTCCAAGGAAATATTCATCAAACTAGCTGCCCACACACACCTCAACAAATAGTGTGGTAGAAAGAAAGCATAGAATTCTTCTTGAGGCTTCTAGAGTATTACTCTTTCAATCAAAGGTTCCAATAAGATTCTGGGGTGATTATTTACTCACAGCTACATACATTATCAACGTGCTTCCATCTCCCTTACTTCACAACAAATCCCCTTATCAATTGTTGTTTGGAAAATCACCAAGTTACTCTCATTTAAGAATCTTTGGATGTCTTTGCTATGCTACTGTCCCAATTCCACATAGGGATAAACTAAAACCTAGTGTTATTCCTTGTGTATTTCTTGGTTATCCCTTTTGCTAAGAAAGGTTAAAAATTGTATAATCTACATTCTAGGCAATGCTTTGTTTCTAGAGATGTCATTTTCCATGAGCATCATTTTCTTTTTTCTCCTGATTTTTCCTTTCCTGATATCTCTACATCTTTCCCACCTGCCTCCCCACAACCAGTTAAATCTCCTATTTTCTTCTCCTATGATGAGTATCCTCCTGTTTCTTCTTTTGTTCCCTTTGAAGGTCTTGTTCTTCCTGCCTCTTTACCAACTTCCAACTAAAGTGTGCCTGTTATTTCTCCTTCCAATTCCAATTCTTCTCCTCCACCTGTTCCATCCTCTTCTCCTTCTGCTTGTTCTTCTCCTACACTTCCTTCTCCTTTCAATCTTGATTTTACTCCTACTCCTTCTGCCTTTTCTCCTTCCTAACCTATCAGAAAGTCTGGTAGAATTCATACACAACCTTCCTATCTTAAAGATTACATTTATCAACTTCCTAATTCCTTTTTCTGGTTTTATTACTCAGCAAGTAGATTTGAACCTTATACATATTCTCACGCTGCTCTTATTCCAGTTTGGCAAGATGCCATGACTAAGGAATTTGAGGCTTTAGAGGCTAATCATACTTGGGATATTGTTGAACTACCTAAGGGTAAGAAACCTATTGGGTGCTAGTGGGTTTATAAAATTAAATATAAGGTTAATGGTGATGTGGAAAGATACAAGGCAAGGCTTGTGATTGG
>MCJB01029176.1:25458-58001 GCA_002018475.1 Nicotiana obtusifolia | reverse complement strand
TGGGGGGGGGGGGGGCACACAGGTTGAAGTGGTTGATTTCAACGAGACTTTTTCTCCTGTGGTGAAACTTTCCACTGTTAAATGCTTAATTGCAGTTGCTATTAAGAAGAATTGGCCCTTGTTTTAACTTGATGTCAATAATGCATTTCTTCATAGTGATTTATATGAAGAGATTTATATGAAAATACCCATTGGCCTCTCTGTTTCTCCTGCTTCTTCTTCTTCTTCTTCTTCTTCTTCTTCTTCTTCTGTTCCTTTAGTTTGCAAGTTGAAAAAATCTCTTTATGGTTTTACACAGGCTTCTAGGCAATGGTATGCCAAGTTGTCTCAAGCCCTTTATTCTAAGGGCTACCATCATTCCCCTAATGGCTATTCTTTGTTCATCAAGGGGTCTCTCGGTCATTTGGTAATACTGGCAGTATATGTTGATGATATTAGTGTTACAGGTGATGATTTGTCTGAAATTTCAGTTCTGAAGCAATTTCTAGACAATGAGTTCAAAATCAAAGATTTAGGTTCTTTGTATTTCTTTTTGGGCATTGAAGTTTCTATTTTGCCTTCTGGTCTTAAATCAAAAGAAGTTTGTCATTGATCTTCTAAAGGAATATGATTGTTTGGAGGCTAGTTCTGTTGTCAGCCCCTTGGAGTTCAACTAAAAACTCAAAGCTGATGTTGGCACTCTTTTGCCCAATCCTGAGAGGTATAGAAGTCTTGTTGGGAAGCTATTGTTTCTCACTCACGCTAGCCCAGATATTTGCTTTGGTGTTTAACATTTAAGTCAATTCTTACACACTCCCAGAGTTCCTCACATGCTGGCAGCTCTTCATTTTCTCAGGTATCTCAAGAGCACTACTCATATTGGGATTTTTTATTCTAACTCTTCTGATTTCTCTATGAAGGCCTACTCAGACAGAGACTAGGCTGTATGTCCTGATACTCGAAAATCTATTACTGGCTTTTGCATTTTCCTGGGTGACTGATAAGTGGGGATTTTGACTGCTTATTAGCACCTTTTTGCTTTGGTTTTAGTCTAAAAGTATTAATTTGTGTTCCCAAAACAAATGAAATTATCCAAATTACAGGAATATTGGAAATTTGGTCTACCATGATGAAATCCAACTCAAAAAGGAGTGTTCCGAAACACAAGGCAATAATGGGCGCAGAGCCAAAGAAGTGCGGTCCGCAGAAGGATTTCTACGGTCACGAAAGAAATTGCGGACCGCAGAATTCCATCTACGGCCGCAAACCAAGCAACAAAACCCAACAGGATTTTTACCAATGTGCGGACCGCACATGAATTGTGCGGCCGCAGTACTGGGCTTTCACTGACAAATATTCAAAGTTCAGTGAATATGAAAAAAGACCAAGTCCTGATGCCTTGCTAAAGTGCAGACCGCACAAAAATTGTGCGACCATAGAAGTTGCTTCGCAGTCGCAATCCAGAAATGTGCGGCTGCAAGACCCACTCTCCTACCAGCTGAAGAAATCTGCGGACAGCACATGGAATTGTGCGGCCACAGAACCTCCCAAGGGGCATTTTTATCAGCGAATTCTGACCCACTATAAATAGACGAGTTTCATAATTTTAGATCAAGTTTTGAAGTAGAAAGCTACTGTAGCAGTTACCTTTTGCCATTTTAGGAAGTTTTTGATTATTTTAGTGTTTAAATATTATACTTCATCAATTTAATCTTTGAATATGGGTTTTATTTGCTTTTCTTCTTTATTTTCTTCAATACCCACTATGACTAGCTAGATTTTTACTAGGGTAGTGACCCAACCGTAGTGTGTAAACCTTATGGGTATATAATTTATTGCTTGTTTATGATTGGGTGTTGATTATTTAGCCATTTCATGCTTCAATTCTAGAATTAATGGCTGCAAACATTGATTCATGCCTTTTTGACTTAGTCTATACTTGACAAAGAGAGACCTAGTCTAGGATAACTTGGCTAACAAGGAATTGGGTTAATTGAGTGTTCGATTAGCCTAATTAAGGGGTTCAAACTGGAGATAGTAAGAACTCGACTTGAGCTCATATCAACTATTTTGTTTGATACCAATTTGAGATTGAGAAAGCCAAATTGGGCAAAATCACTCTTAACTGAGAGGTATTGAGTGGGTAACGTAGAGTTGAGAGCTATAATACATCCCAATCAACAAAACAAGTATTAATGTATTTAACCAATTAGGCGAACACCTAAGTCATGGTCGCATACTTAGGCTTTTAAACTATTTGAAAAAACACCAAAAACAATCATTCTTTTCTAGTTTATTTTCCTTAGCTCACAATTGTTAGAGTAATAGTAGAAGTAGAAATCACAATTCATTGTGGAAGTGCAAATTTTAGTCCATTCGCTTTCTTTAAGTATATACTCCGAAAACTCCTTATAACTCCCTGTGAATTCGACCCAGACTCATAGTTGGGTAATTTATATTGCGTATGACTGTATCATATCTCTTATTGAGGTGTGTTGTGAACGTCATCAATTTTTAGCGTCGTTGCTGGGGAGTTAAAATAGTATTAGCTATATATTTGGGTTTGTTTTTGTAATATATTCTTTTCCTTCCGTGTTACTAATTTGGTTTGAAACAATTTTTGGTACAACCATGGCAGCAAACAATGATCTCGGAAATATGCATTTGGGGTATGTGGACGTCGAGGACGAGCAAGTTAGCAAGGTACCTCTTGAACCTCAAGCCAACCAAAGAGGCCGTGTGCCTCATGACAATGTACCCGCTCCACCCCCACCTCCACCACGAGCAGCTCCACACCGGGTGTTTCCCAATGAAGGATATGCTAGTGCAATAATCCCTCCTTATATTAGGGCGGACAACTTTCAAATCACTAATGTGATGCTCACTTTGCTTGAGCAACGAGGTTTTTTCACCGGTGCTCAACCCAAAATGCGTATAAATATTTGAAGAGGTTTGTGGATACTTGTTGGGGGGAGCAAACAAAAAAATGTCCCCGAGGATGCATTGAGGCTAAGGCTTTTTCCCTTCGCTCTATGGGGGAAAGCTTTAGATTGGTTGAAACGATTATCGAACCATTCCATTCATACTTGGATGAGTTGGCGAAAAAAATTATTGCTAAATTCTTCTTTCCCGGGCACATGGCTACACTTCGAGATGAGATTTTGACATTCAAGCAAGAGCCGAATGAACCACTACGCGAGATATGGGAACGCTATAGAACTATGGTCAAGGAATGTCCCAACAATGATATGACGGAAAACATGATTCAACAAACCTTCTATCGTGGGATTAACACAACCAACCAATGTGTAGTGAATCAACTTGCTGGTGGAAACTTCATGACTACACTTTATGCGGAGGTGTGTGAGATTTTGGATGAAATGGCGGAAACGTCATCGGCTTGGCAGTCGCAGGCCAATGTTTCATAAGGTGATCCAAATATGATCCACCTTCATAAAGAATTACAAGACCATGGGCAAGCCACTGCCAAATTGAAAACCACCATGACTCAACTAGAAAAGGCCCAACTAAATCAAGTGCAAAATTCCAAGCAAGTCAATGCCATGCAGGGAGTGAACATGATGGTGAACAAGAGAAGGACCAAGGGTCCACAAGTGCAAAATAGAGTGGAGAACTACATGTAAGAAGATGGTAGTTTTGAACAAGATGATTCCTATAATGAACAAGAACAGGAGGTGTGATATGTGACTAATTTTCAAAGGCAAAGAAACAATTTTCGAGGCCCAAACCAACAACAATGGCGACCTCAAAACAATCAAGGAAATTGAAATTCTAACAATCAAGGCAATTGGAGCAGATACAACAATCAAGGGAATTGGCATGATAACAACAATCAAAGAAATTGGAGCGAAAATCACCAAGAAAATTGGGGGGGGGGTAATAATCAAGGCGGATGGAACAACAATCAAGGCAATCAGGGGTCGGGTTTTCAAAGGCCCCCGATGTATCAACAACCGAGCAACCCGCCTCCTTATCCTTCCTATTGTTCAAGTTCTTCAAACAATGAGATGGGGCGTATTGAAAATATGTTCAAGCAAATGATGAGAAAAGAATGTCGATTCGGAAGCCCAGCTTTCCTCACATAACACATCAATCCGCAACCTAGAAGTTTAAATGGGGAAAATCTCTCAAGGCCTAAATTCTCATCCTAAGAGGGCGCTACCAAGTGACATGGTAGTGAACCCAAAGGGTGGAAACCACACGGGACATGCCATGGCCGTTACCACAAGAAGTGGAAGAGGTGGGAATGCACCCACCTCAAGTCAAAGGCAACTTGTTGATGATGAGAAAGTGATGCAAGAAGAGGAGCTCCCCAAAAATGTGGTGCAACATATTGATGAAGTTCGAATTGATATTGATGATAGTGTGGAAGAGACTCAAGAGGAGGTGAACCCGTCTAGGGAATACTTTATTGACATACCGGAGCCGGTAGTGCAAAAGGGTAAGGTACCATTGCCTAAGCCTCCACCTCCATGCCTCAAAGACTTGACAAGAAAAATGGTAAGAAAAAAATTCAAGAAATTCATTCAAATGATGAAGAGTCTCTCAATCAATGTGCCATTAGTTGAAGCTTTATAATAAATGCCCGGTTATGCAAAGTTTATGAAGGATCTTGTGACAAAGAAGCGGTCAATGAATTTTGAAGCCATCAAAGTCACTCATCAAGTGAGTGCGATTGTGCATTTAGTGGCTCCTAAGTTGAAGGATCCCGGTGCTTTCACATATCCTTGTACAATTAAAAGTGTCGAGTTTGATAAAGCTCTTTATGATCTTGGGGCAAGTATCAATTTGATGTCCTATTTGGTTTTCAAGACTTTGGAAATTGGGAAACCAAGACCCACCTCCATGAGATTGCAAATGGCCGATCGTACCATGAATAGGCCTTTGGGTGTGATTGAAGATGTCTTGGTTCGTGTTTATAAATTCATTCTTCCGGCAGATTTTGTCATTCTAGATTGTGAGGTTGATTATGAAGTGCCAATTATTCTTGGTAGACCTTTCCTTGCTACAGGGAAGGCTCTTTGTGATGTTGAAGTCGGAAAACTTACATTCCGGGTTGGTGATGAAAAAGTGGTATTCCATGTGTGTAAGTCCATGTGGAAACCAAATAGCAATGAGGTGTGTTCTTTTGTGAACTTGGTGACTGATGTTATGATGAAAAAAGTGGTACAATCAAGTTGGTGATATGTTGGAGACCGTCTTGCTCAACTTTGATGATGACGAGATGGATGACTTCATGGAATGTGTGTACTCTTTGCAAGGAATGGGGTCGTACAACGATGCACCCCGGAAATTATCCTTGCATCTTGAAAATAGGACAACTCCTCCTACAAAGCCTTCTATTGAAGAGCCTCCTATCTTGGAATTGAAGCCATTGCCTCCACATCTTCGGTATGAATTTCTTGGTCCTTGTTCTACTTTACTGGTTATTCTTTCCTCTTGTTTGACTAACGTGCAAGTAGATTCCACATTGGCGGTGCTACAAAAGAGGGAAAAGGCTATTGGGTGGACATTGGCGGGCATTTGGGGGGATAAGCCCTGCCTTTTGCATGCATAAGATCAAGTTGGAGGATGAAGCCAAACCATCTATTGAACATCAAAGGAGACTCAATGAGGCTATGCAAGAAGTTTTCAAGAAGGAGATTATCAAGTGGTTGGATGTTGGGGTTGTCTACCCCATCTTTGATAGTTCGTGGATTTCTCCGGTTCAATGTGTCCCAAAGAAGGGGGGAATGAAGGTGGTCACAAATGACAAAAATGATTTAATTCCTACAAGAGTGGTGACCGGATGTAGGGTGTGTATGGACTATCGCAAGCTCAACAAAGTCACAAGGAAAGATCACTTTCCACTTCCTTTCTTAGATCAAATGCTCGATAGATTGGCCGTCCGTGCTTTCTATTGCTTTCTTGATAGGTATTCGAGCTACAACCAAATTCCTATTGCTCTGAAAGATCAAGAGAAAACAACATTTACATGTCTCTATGGTACTTTCTCCTTCAAGTGGATGCCATTTGGTTTGTGCAATGCACCAGCGACTTTTCAAAGGTGTATGATGGCTATCTTCACAAACATGGTGGAGGACTACCTTGAAGTTTTCATGGATGACTTCTTGTTGGTTGGAGATTCTTTTGATGATTGTCTTGCAAATTTGGATAAAGTGTTGGCTAGATGTGAAGAAACCAATTTGGTGCTTATTAGGAGAAATGCCATTTCATGGTCGAGGAAGGCATTGTCCTTGGCCACAAAATCAAAAGAACAGAACTGAAGTTGACAAAGCAAAGATTGAGGTGATTTCTAAACTTCCACCTCCAACTTTGGTGCAGGGTATGTGGAGTTTCTTAGGCCACTCGGGTTTTTACTGGCGCTTCATCAGAGATTTCTCTAAGGTGGTGAATCCGTTGTACAAGCTTCTTGAGAAGGATTTAACTTCAATGATGATTGCATAAGAGATTTTGAATTGTTCAAGCTCAAGTTGACAACTACTACCATCATCACCCCTCCAAATTGGAGTGTGCCTTTTGAACTCATGTGTGATGCAAGTGACGTAATAGTTGGGCTGTTTTGGGGCAACGCATCAACAAGATTTTTCATTCGGTCTACTGATAACGTCCAAATCCACTACTAAAAATTAAATGGACACGGTCGCATGCAATATAATTTACCCAACTATGAGTCGGGATCGAATCCCACAGAGAACAATATATAGTTGATTAGGCGTGTAAGTGAATTATCACTTATTATGCTAAGCCAAACACTTAGAAAGGTTTTGATAAAATATTTATAAACTAATTGCGAAAATGTAAACTAACCTAGAAAGCATGTAAAATGATCAATGTCTACAAGCATGGATGCAGTGGGAATTACATTCAAGTAACGATCGAATGTATTTCACGATTTTACAAATATGAGCGAGTTTATGTTAATTAACCTCGGGTAATAATTCTGTATTAGCTTCTTCCGAAGACTAACAAGACTTCCTAATTGAATTATCTCTAAAACAATTAAGAGATTAAGCACACCCGAATATGGATACAAGTAGTTCAATCCTATCCTTAGGTAGAATCTATAAAGTGAGGGTTAACGCCTCAAGTTCTTGTTAATTAATCTTTTCCAACTCCAAATTATCTTTCCCAAAATTAATTCAAAGTGAATGGGCGAGTCTTAGGGTTAGCTAATCCCTTTGGAAACATTAAGGAACAAGAATAATTTAAGAAACAATAACTCACTTCATAATAAATAAAAATCGTTCAATACATAAGCACAAAAAGATATTAATCCACACTTTAAATATGGATATTCCCATAAACAAGGTTTAAGTGTTGGAGAAAATACTACACACTCAGTTATACAATACAAAGCAAGGAAATGAAGATATGAACATAAATGGGTAAGAAATTCTCAACCAAATGCTTCAAATCTTTATGACCCAAGTGTGTTTGTAAGAACCCTAGCTCCAAAATCTTGTCTTCTCTAGTCAAGAGACTGAAAATAAACCAAAATATGTGCAAAGACTGGCCAAAGATCTGTTTCCAATAAGCTAAGTCGTGTATTTATGGGTTTGGGATAGGAAAAATGTGAATTGCCAAATCTTTCCAGAGCTGAAGCCTGTTGGCCGCACCTGCGGAAGAATCCTTGCAGGTGCGGTTCCGCAGATGCGGATGCCTGCTCGCAGAAGCGATGATTGGTGGAAAATGGCTATTACGTAGAAGCGGCCACAAAGGCGCAGAAGTGGTCTTCAAGCGTAGAAGCACGGCTGCGAAAGTGGTTTATCAATCGCAGATGCGATTTTTGTCCTGCAAGTCTCATTCCCCTGATGCGGATCTTTTCTCGCAGATGCGGACCTACCTGTGCATATGCGATTCCACTGGAAATATTTTCACTTCTTTCACTCTTTTTGCACAATTTTCACTTTATTTGATCTTAACTCTCTTCGAGACTTCATTCACCTAAAAATCTAGCAATGCACACCATAAATCACCTCATTTTATAATTAAAGGTCACAAAAACTAAGGAAAAGAGACTAAGATGAGTGGTAAAATCACCACTCATCAACACCCCCAACTTAAAGCTTTTGCTTGTCCTCAAGCAAATCAAAACCAAAAATTCAATGAGGTTCTATTATTCAATGCACAATTAGCATCGCTCTCATTTTCAAATCACATTCTCCAATTAAGCATAACACTTATGGATTTAGGTGGTACTAATAATTAGGCTCAAGCATGTGAATCTCAACCAAATAACTCCCTCATTTAAAACAATTTCAAGAATGCAATGGAGTTTTAACATAATCAAATGACAACAACCAAGCCACAAGAAGTGACTCAAAAGCACTAGTCTACTACATATGCTCAATTTACTCAATTCGGAATATATCAACGTCATAAATCCATCATAATTCATGTGCCCTCACAAGAAAGAAAGTCCAATCAACATATTTACAATAACAACACAAGGGACGTATGCACGAAAACACTCACTCTCAACAAAGAATTTCAAGTGTTACAAAATATCATACCATAAGCTTGCCCTTATTTTAATTCGCCGCCTATTCAAGAATATTCAGTTGGAGATCCCATAAGGAATTTTTAAGCTTGTAATGTAGGCTTAGGGAAGGGTAGGATAAATATTTGGGATACAAGTGACTACACCCTCCTTGAATACTACTCACATTTGTCTTTCTTTTTGCACTTTGCTTTTCGTTAAACCACATAACCCTTATTGACATCTAGTTACCAACGTAGAACCACGTCAAAATTACCTCTCTAATTTTCTCAAGACTTTATTTTTTTTTAAACAACTATTTTCTTTTGGAGCTTGAGTATCTTCCTATAAACAACTTTAAGGTATATGTTTCTACACACAATGTACATCTTCACCATTTTCCAATTAACACCAACACCCCCCAACTTAGGCTTTTAGCTTCTTTCTTAACATTCAAGGAGCGACGGGTTCAAAAGAGGAAATTATTTCACAAAAAGGGTAAAGGTCTATAATGAGGTAGCCAAAGAAAAGGTTAAAGGCTCAAATGGGGTTAACTAGTGATAATATTTATGCAATGGTAGGCTCAAAACGCTAAAGAAGCTTTTTCAAAAATCACAAAGAATGCCTAAGGTCATCCCTCCAACCAAACATGATTAACATTAGCATTAAAAGACCAACCAGGCAAGTTCTAGATGATAAAAGTAAACACAAGAATTGTTTTTAACAAAAATTAACACACATGGCACATGAACTAATCAAGACGAATTAATTTCACTTCTTAATAGGAACAATTTGAGCAATATCATGCCAACTAGTAGGCAAAGAGTCACAAAATGAGTCAAAAAGTTATCACAAAAATTATTCTTCCCATGCAACTTACTTTTTTAATTTACAACCAAAATTCAGAGGAGCATTCTTAATTCACACTTCACATACAAGAGACGAATTTTATTAGCACCAAACAATCCAAAAGTCTCCACATACCAAAACAAGACTAATTCCCTTAAGAAAGTTTTCACGCTATCCATCATAGGGAAAAGTCACCTGATTCAACACAAAAATATTCCTCGGGAAAGAACCGTAGCATAAAGAAAACCCAAGAAAATTTATTGAAAATTATATTAGTACTAAAGAGATAAAAATAAAATAGAAAGTAAACTACAGAAAATAGAACAAAATTTATGGGATAAAAATAAAATACCAAAAACTACTAAAGAAAATAGAATAAAAACTAAAGGAATAAAAATAAAATACTAAAAATTACTAAAGAAAATAAATAATTAAAGAAAAATAAAATTGAATAACGAAAGCGACTAATCCACAATCATACCACCAATCACAAACTAGGCTCGACAAAGGCACATGATAAACAATAGTAGAAAAACCCGGTAAGGGCATTCAATATCCATACAAAAGCATAAGCCCCGCAAGGCACAAGTTAAGCATCAATGTACAAATAAAGTATATTCCCTAAAGCCACCCCCAACTAAAAACAGTGCAGTGTCCTCACTACACAATATCAAGATAAAATAAGAGTAGTTTGAGGGTCTCCCTGATATCTGCATCAGGCTAGCAGACTGCGGGAAAAAGAAAATCACTGCTGTGTGGAGCACTCGGCCTCATCATCATCGGTAGCATTAGTATCAGAATCAGCAGCACTCGACAGGAAGGAATACTCTTCACTATCATCTTTGTCCTCGACCGGTATCTTCCTGTTCGGCTGCCCCCATTTGAAGACGGTCTTGATGCCTCTCCACATCTTTATCATGAACTTGATCTTCTTCTTATTTTTCTCTTTCTCCTTGTGGAAATTTGCCTCAAGATCTACATGTGCCTTGGATATGTTGCCATAGGCTGCCTCGAGCCTGCTAACAGAAGCTACCAACCTATCCTGCGACTCTGCTTGCTTCTTCTAGTTCTCCTAGTAGGTCTTCATTTCTTCCCTAGTAAAATACTCGGGCGTAGGCTGGGAGTGTGAGGGCCCACTAGGGAGCTGTGACACTAAGTCACAGATAGAGACAAGCTGTGAGTTCAACATCCCAAATGGTCCCTCAGGCAGCGCTGCCTGTGAGGAGGACTCTGGTTTGGCAGCAGTTGACTTTCCTCTTCTTGCTCTTTACTGCACTACCCTCATCCATTACTCTCAACGGATGAAAGGGTTTGTCGGCCGGTAACCACCGATTGGTGCTACGCACCTCAACATCTGCCCGCCAGCATAACTCTATAATCAGTGAAGGGAACATCAAGCCTGAGCTATCGTCTAGCAAGTATTCTTTCAGCTTCTGAAGGATATAATGGCCGACATTCACATGAATGCCGTCAAGTATGCATGCAATCATCAGGGCTCTGCCATATGAAACATTTCCACACGGTGATACTCTGTTGCAGATGATGTAGAGCCACATCTTGGCCTCAATTGTGAGGTCGATTGTCTTCAAACCCTTTCTCTTGCTTGCCCACTTTGCTCCCATGCCGGCTGGATAAAGTTTAGAAACTAGCCAATCTCTGTTTGAGCAATGATCTTTTTCTCGTACCAGCTCAAGTGGATGGTCAGGAAGCCCTAGAATATCATTGATTTGTTTAGTTCCAAACCTCACTGTTTTGCCTCTGATGGTGAGTTGTGGGTCGTTGAAGTTTGTATGCTTATGGTTTGCATAAAACTCATGAACCCACCCCTCATTGGAATTACACGGAGTAGGCATGAAACAAGACTAGACGGTAGTCTGTAGACGGCCATAAAAATCTGGAAGTAACTCGGTCAATTTATCCTCGGAGATTCTCTTTTCAAGTACGACCTTCTTTGTAAGAAGGTTGTCATAATATCGGCGATGACAATCAGCAGACATGAATTGTTCAATGTTGAATTGTTCCTCCTCAGCTTCTTCCTCAATTTCATGATCAACCGCCACATTTTCATTCAATGTTCGGGCCCATTTTAAGCTTAAAGTACCTAAAAAAATCAAAACCAAGTTAGTCGAAAATTATAATCATCTTAAGAAGTTCAAATCAATGCAATTAGGCCAAAGAATCAAGCTAAACGGGCTATGGAAGCTCCAGTCCCAAAGTTACTATTTTTGCACAAAATGTCCAATCACCGCATCTGTGGAAAAAGCCTCGCAGGTGCAGTTATCGCTTCTGCGAAAAGTGATTAGTAGCCAAAACTCGCACCTGCAGAATACACATCGCAGGTGCGAAGCCGCATCTTCGGCATATTTCTTACTTCTTCGAAGTTGCATAGCTGACCAGAGAACCGCACCTGCGAGAAAGGCATCGCAGGTGCGAGGCCGCTTCTGCAGCGACATGTCCGCTTCTGCAGCGACATGTCCGCTTCTGCAGTGTTTGTCAGGGGTTTCAAATAACCCAGAACTGCCTGATTATACTTCCAAACATGATGTTGGCACACAATTTATACTCATGACTTCTAAATTAGTGCACTAGATGATTACACGACTTGATTAAACCTGATTTTAAAGCACTTCGCAACCAAAATTCTCTTAGACAATTTATCTAACACATAAGAAGCACCAAGTGGTTTTTGATTCTTTTAAGTTATTTGGTACTCAGACTTCCCAAATTCTTTTCAAAAATAACATCACATACAACTTCATTCAACCAATTTCCTCACCCCTAATATTAACATTAATCAGAAGGAAATGGGAAACTTAAGGGATATGGCCACGGAAAATCAGAGATGAAGAAGAAAGAGAAAATAAAAAGTAGAAGAGAAATGTAAAATAGAGAGCTGAAGATGATACCTGTATTGCCTGTGTGTGAGAGCAAGGGAATGCACGAGCAGTATTTGTGTGAGAGATGAGAGGGATTTTTGAGTTTGGGGGAAACAATTAGAGTGTTACCTGTAGGAGAGACACAGTAGGGCTTTTTCTTTAAACCCACCCGATGCATCGCACCTGCAAGGTTTGAACCGCTTCTGTGGTTAATGAACCGCTTCTGCGAAGAGTCCGCATCTGCAGCTCCAAACACGCTTCTGCGTGGCCGCTTCTGCATGGCCGCTTCTGCGTGAATATGTCCGCAGAAGCGGTTGCACCAGATTTCTTAATTCCACAACTGGGCAGCCACTGTTTTTGTGCACTCCAACACTCAAACTCCTCAATTCAACTCCATAAAATCTTAAACTTGGCAGATTAGTCAAAAATAATATACTAAGCTATTCTAAAAAAGAAAATTTCAAAAACGATGGATTGCCTCCCACCAAGCGCCGTATTTACCGTCGTGGCACAACACGAATCAATTTTACCACTTTTCTCACCACTTAGACGATACGAATTGGGCACCTAACTTGGAATCAAGCTTGTGACCACAAGCGACGCGGGGTGGTAAGTAGATGATAAGCCAAGCATTAATTTCTGCATTTTGCATTTATTGGTCTTCTTTTGAGGAATGTCATTTTGCGTTCTTGAACTTGTCTTTCTTCTTTGCACTCCCACATGGATTCACATGGTTCAATTCCATATCACCATACAAACCCAAAGTTGAAAAATGCTTGAAATGAGATAATTACCCCCCAACTTGCAACTTTTTCCCGATTTTGACATCTTCTTTTTACCCCGAACTAGAGTCAATTCAATCATATTTTCAATTACACTGGTTGACTCTAATTTTATATTTTTCTTTGCATCACCAACAAGCATGGAGTCGGTTGGCGGATGTCCAATTCTTGATTCGTCGATATAAAGTTCACTTTCTTCCTCGAAGTTGGACTCTTCTTGACCTATTTCCACATTCTCAAGTTGGTTGACATAGTGAGCCTCAACCAATATTTTCAGTTGATCTTCTAAGGTGCGGATATTCTCATCATTTTAAGTCAAAACTCGTTTCAAGTCCTCGAGTGTCAAGTTGTGCTTCTCCTCATTTTCAAGAATGGCCTCCCACATGAGCATCATCCTCTTATTTTGAGCATTTGAGAGTTCTACTTGATTTTGATCAAGTGCCAAAGAAGGATTTTCGGCTTCAATCTCTAAGGAAGGTTCTTGGCTATCATTCACTTCCGAGGCTTTTTGGACCTGTAAGGCTTCAAGCATTTCTCCCATTTGTCAGTTCAACCTTTCAACCGCCAAATCATTTTGGAGACTATTTTCCAAAAGCTCCTCCAAGGCATTTTGCTCTTTGTTTCCTCCTTCAAGTAGGCATTCTATCATGAGCTTCAACTCTCCATTTTTACCGTGCTCACTTTCTTCCTCTTCCATATCCCTATAATTATCATCACAAAAAGTAGAATCATCACAGCGGGGGTTCGAGGAAGGGAAGGACAAATAAGTACAATTATCCCAATGGCCATTTTGATTTCCACACTTATCATAAATACTCCACTCATGGGTATGAGAATGTACGCACAATCCGCCCCCGGGAGAATTTAAACAATTTTTCCATGAGTGTGATCCTCCACAATAAGGACAAGGGTCATCAAAGTATGAACAACTACCATCCGACCAATATTCATTATATGATGCCATTTTTATAAATTAACAAAATAAACAAGAAAAAAACAAGGAAAATAAACAAAGATAAGAAAAATAATTACACAAATATTCACAAATTTGGACCAAAGCACGTACGCTTATTTCTCAAACAACCTAAATACGCCAAATTGTTCCCCGGCAACGGCGCCAATTTTGATGACGTCCAAATCCACTACTAAAAATTAAATGGACACGGTCGCATGCAATATAATTTACCCAACTATGAGTCGGGTCGAATCCCATAGAGAACAATATGTAGGCAATTAGGCGTGTAAGAGAATTATCACTTCTTATGCTAAGCCAAACACTTACAAAGGTTTTGAGAAAATATTTATAAACTAATTGTGAAAATGTAAACTAACCTAGAAAGAAAGTAAAATGAGCAATGACTATAAGCATAGATGCATTGGGAATTACACTCAAGTAACGATCCAATGTATTTCATGATTTTACAAATATGAGCGAGTTTATGTTAGTTAGTCTCGGATAATAATTCTGTATTAGCTTTTTTCGAAGACTAACAAGATTTCCAAATTGAATTATCCCTAATACAATTAAGAGATTAAACACACCCGAATATAGCTACAAGTAGTTCAATCCAATCCCTAGGTAGAATCTACAAAGTGAGGGTTTACGCCTCAAGTTCTTGTTAATTAATCTTTTCCAACCCAAATTATCTTTTTCAAAATTAATTCAAAGTGAATGGGAGAGTCCAAGGGTTAGCTAATCCCTTTGGAAACATTAAAGAACAAGAATAATTTAAGAAACAATAACTCACTTAATAATAAATAAAAATCGTTCAATACATAAGCACAACAAGATACTTAATCTACGCTTTAAGTATGAATATTCCCATAAACAAGGTTCAAGTGTTGGAAAAAATACTACACACTTAAATATTCAATACAAAGCAAGGAAATGAAGAAATGAACACAAATGGGTAAGAAGTTCTCAACTAAAAGCTTCAAATCTTCAAGAACTAAGTGTGTTTGCAAGAACCCTAACTTCAAAAACTTGTCTTCTCTAATCAAGAGACTGAAAATAAGCCAAAAGATATGCAGAGACTGGCCAAAGATCTGTTTCCAATAAGCTAAGTCGTGTATTTATGGGTTTGGGAGAGGGAAAATGTAAATTGCAACATCTGTCCAGAGCTGAAGCTCATTGGCCGCACCTGCGGAAGAATCCTCGCAGGTGCGGTTCCACAGATGCTGATGCCTGCTCGCAGAAGCGATGATTGGTGGAAAATGGCTGTTTCGCAGAAGCGCGTCCGCAGAAGCGGTCTTCAAGCGCAGAAGCACGACCGCAGAAGCAATTTATCAATCGCAAATGCGATTTTTGTCCTGCAAGTCTCATTCCGCCAATGAGGACCTTTTCTCGCAGATGTGAGACTGCAGATGTGGTCCTGCCTGTGCAGATGCGAGATCGCAGATGCGGTCCTGCTTGTGCCGATGCGATTCCACTGAAAATATTTTCACTTCTTTTACTCTTTTTGGACAATTTCACTTCATTTGATCTCAACTCTCTTTGAGACTTCATTTACTTGAAAATCTAGCAATGTACACCATAAATCACCTCATTTTATAATTAAAGGTTAGAAAAATTAAGAAAAGAGAGTAATATGAGTGGTAAAATCACCACTCACCTCAATTTTGGCGCTGTTGCTGGGTTAGCATATGGACTGATACTTGTAGCACTTAGCCTTCTTTCTGAGTGCAAGAGAGTTTGATTGTATCCCTTGTACATATGTGTTGAGTGGGGATTTTCTTTGATGTGAGCACGCATGAATTGCAAGATTTAGCAGAAGTTAGGCTTCATGAAGTAGGATACAAGTGCATATCTAGTTGTGGGAAACATTATGTCATTGATCGTGAAGCTCGAAGTTCACAAACTGATTATTCAAACTTTCAATGATCCTTGTCTTCAAATAAGGGTGAATAAAAGAAGTTACATGCTTGTTAGCTAACAGTCAGCACCATCCATATTCACTGCTACTTTGTGATCAGTCGGAAGTAGATTGGTATTTGGTAGGTTGACTTTTTAGTTGCTTGAGGGCAAGAAAGAGTCTAAGTTGGGGGTCTTGATGTGCCGTAGAAATGTGGCACTTTTGATACAAATTACATAGACTTTAGCTCATCTTTTAAATTACATAGAGTCTAAGTTGTAGTTTTGGTGTTTTGCAGGAAACTAGACTTGAAGAGCCAACAACATGAAAAAGATGATAAAAACCCATGGAAAGGCAGAAATGCGGCAGGTCTGCAACCGCAAAAGTGATGTGCGGCCCGCAGACCCATCGCAGAATGAAGCAGAATATCCCAGTTTTCGAGAGTCAAGTCTGCGATCCATTGTGCAGTCGCATAAATCTTATGCGGACCGCATAGTGATCGCAAAAATGCAAAAGAGTTCCAGTGAAGATGACTTTGCGGTACATTATACGGTCGCAAAACCAATATGCGGACCGCATAACCATAACGCGATGGAAAACTTGAAAACTTTGTGATTAATTCTGCGGTAAAAAATGAATATGTGCGGAACGCGAAAGCATTCTGCAACCCATTTTGTGGTCGCACATGATCTGCAGGGTCATTTTTGTCACTTTTTGACCACGACTTTTAGACCTTTATAAATAGAATGATTAGGATTTTTGTGGACCATCTTGTCTGAAAAAGAAGCTACACTTAGAGCATTGAATACACCATTATTTTGGAAGCTTTTGAGAGAGAATCCAAGACTTTATTCTCTTTGTAAGCTTTATGACATTATTTATTACTTTGTCTTGTATTCTAGTATGAGTAGCTAACTTTAAATACTAAGGTTGTGAATCCTAAGTGGGTGTAATGTTAATGAGTGTTTACCATTAAATATATATATAATGGTTGGTTGATTTCTATTCATTTCTCATGCTTCATTTATGGTTGATGGTTGCAAACATTGGCTAGTGCCATTTTACTCTATCTTCACTTGGAAAAGTGGGTTAAGGTTTGGTAAAATTGAATAGCAAGAACTCAAGGCTTTAAACCTTGTTTAATAGAATCGCTTAGGGATAAGTGTGACCTACTTGGCATAAATTAGTTGCTCTTAATTGTAACTCTTTTATAATTGGGAAAATCATAAAGAGGAAATATTACCTAGTTATTGAAAAATATGGGGTAGTCATTTAGGAACTATTTGTATATCAAAGGACCTTCCGTTAGAAATATATCATATTAACACCGATAGAATTACATTCCATTGATGGGGACACAACCTTGGTTTCTTAATTAAATTAATCAAGTTCTCTTAACAAAATAGCTTTTCTTGACAATTCACAATTATAAAAGTCTTTTTAAACTAACCTTTTCACACCTATTCCCTGTGGGATTCGACCACAACCTAGTTAGGTTATTATATTTGACATTGACCACCTTACACCATTTATATAGGAGTAATTTGAGCGTATCAAACTTTGGCACCGTTGCCGAGGACGATGCCAATTTTGATGACGTTCAAATCCACTACTAAAAAGTAAATGAAAATGGTCGCATGCAATATAATTTACCCAACTATGAATCAGGGTCGAATCCTACAGAGAACAATATGTAGGCGATTAGGCGTGAAAGAGAATTATCACTTCTTATGCTAAGCCAAACACTTAGAAAGATTTTGAGAAAATATTTATAAACTAATTGCGAAAATGTAAACTAACCTAGAAAGCAAGTAAAATGATCAATGACTACAAGCATGGATGCATTGGGAATTACACTACGTAACGGTCTAATGTATTTCACGATCTTACAAATATGAGCGAGTTTATGTTAATTAGCCCCGGGTATAATTCTGTATTAGCTTCTTCCGAAAACTAACAAGACTTCCTAATTGAATTATCCCTAAAACAATTAAGAGATTAAGCACACCCGAATATGGCTACAAGTAGTTCAATCCAATCCCTAGGTAGAATCTACAAAGTAAGGTTTTACGCCTCAAGTTCTTGTTAATTAATCTTTCCCAACCCCAAATTATCTTTTTCAAAATTAATTCGAAGCGAATGGTGAGTCCAAGGGTTAGCTAATCCCTTTGGAAACATTAAAGAAGAAGAATAATTTAAGAAACAATAACTCACTTCATAATAAATAAAAATCGTTCAATACATAAGCACAACAAGATATTTAATCCACACTTTAAATATGAATATTCCCATAAACAAGGTTCAAGTGTTGGAAAAAATACTACACACTTAGATATTCAATACAAAGCAAGGAAATGAAGAAATGAACACAAATGGGTAAGAAATTCTCAACTAAAAGCTTCAAATCTTCAAGAACTAAGTGTGTGTGCAAGAACCCTAGCTTCAAAAACTTGTCTTCTCTAATCAAGATACTGAAAATAAGCCAAAAGATGTGCAGAGACTAGCCAAAGATCTATTTCCAATAAGCTAGGTCGTGTATTTATGGGTTTGGGAGAGGGAAAATGTAAATTGCAACATCTGTCCAGAGCTGAAACTCATTGGCCACACCTGCGGAAGAATCCTCGCAGGTACGGTTCCACAGATATGGATGCATGCTTGCAGAAGCGATGATTGGTGGAAAATGGCTGTTTTGCAGAAGCGGCCACAAGGGCACAAAAGCGCGTCTGCAGAAGCGGTCTTCAAGCGCAGAAGCACGACCGCAGAAGCGGTTTATCAATCGCCGATGCGATTTCTGTCCTGCAGTCTCATTCCGCCCATGAGGACCTTTTCTCGTAGATGCGAGACCACAGACGCGGTCCTGCCTGCGCAGATGCGATTCCACTGGAAACATTTTCACTGCTTTTACTCTTTTTGTACAATTTCACTTCATTTGATCTCAACTCTCTTTGAGACTTCATTTACTTGAAAATCTAGCAATGAACACCATAAATCACCTCATTTTATAATTAAAGGTCACAAAAACTAAGGAAAAGAGACTAAGATGAGTGGTAAAATCACCACTCATCATCTACTATGCTAGTAAGACCATGAATAGTGCCCAAGTCAACTATACCGTTACGGAGAAAGAGCTCCTTATCATTGTATTTGCAATTGAGAAGTTCCGCCCGTACTTGATGGGTGCAAAAGTCATTGTCCACACGAATCATGCGGCGCTTCGTTATCTTATGAGCAAAAAGGACTCCAAAGCTCGGTTAATGAGATGGGTGGTCTTGTTGCAAGAGTTTGATATTGACATTCAAGATAGAAAAGGTAGTGAAAATCAAGTGGCAGACCACTTGTCTCGTTTGGAGGAGGAGGGAGGCCGCATGATTGCCTTGAAATCAATGACTCCTTTCCCGATGAAAAACTCTTGGTAATTTCAATGAAAGAGATAGTTTGCGGATCTAGCAAATTTTCTTGTGTGTGGAATCATTCCGGAGGAGTTCTCTTCAAACTAAAGGAAGAAGCTCAAATGGGATTGTCAAGATTATTATTGGGATGAACCACACCTCTTCTAGATTTGTACAGATGGGGTGATTAGAATATGTGTATCGGAAGACGAGCAAGGTGAAATTCTTGGGGCTTGTCATTCTTCGCCATATGGTGGTCATCATGGCGGAGCAAGAACGGCGACCAAAGTGCTTAATTGCGGGTTTTATTGTCCTACTCTTTACAAGGATGCAAGTGAGTTAGTGAAAAGATGTGATGAATGTCAACGGGCTGGTGGATTCTCAAAGAAAAATGAAATGCCTCTCACTACCATTTTGGAGATTGATATTTTTGATGTGTGAGGTATTGACTTTATGGGTCCTTTTGTGAGTTCTTGTGGAAACACCTACATCTTAGTCGCAGTTGATTATATGTCCAAATGGGTTGAGGTCGTTGCTTTACCCAACAATAAGGCAATAAGTGTGGTGGCTTTCTTGAAGAAGAATATTTTCACAAAGTTTGGTACTCCACGTGAAATTGTAAGCGATGGGAGGTCATATTTTTGCAACAAGTTTTTCAACACTTTACTTAGCAAGCATGGTGTTACTCACAAAATCACGACTACTTATCACCCACAAGCTAGTGGGCAAGTAGAAGTCTCCAACCGGGAGATAAAGGGTATCTTGTCCAATACGGTAAATGCTAATCAAACAGATTGGTCCAAGAAGCTTGATGATGCATTATGGGCTTATCGGACGGCTTACAAAACACCTATCATCGTCATACCGGTTGGTGTTTGGGAAGGCTTGTCATCTTCCGGTGGAACTAGAGCACAAGGCCATGTGGGCTCTAAAGAAGTTGAATCTCGATTGAGATGTAGCCGCTAACTTGAGGGTTGCAGATTTGAATGAATTGGATGAATTCTAGTACCATGTTTATGCAAGTTCGTCCTTTTACAAAGAAAAGATGAAATATCTTCACGACAAATACATTTCGAACAGAGAGTTCAAGGTGGGTAATCTTGTATTATTGTTCAATTCAAGGTTGATGATGTTTCCCGAGAAGCTAAAATCTAAATGGAGTGGTCCTTTTGAAATTGTGGGTGTGATACCTTTTGGTGCATTAGACTTGGAGAACAAAAACAACAAAGTATTCTGAGTCAATGGTCACCGGGTGAAGCGCTACTTGGGAAAAGTTGGAGATAGCCACGTTGCGGCGGTCATTCATTTCACTTGAGGTTATTCTGCATTGTGCCGCGACGTTAAATCAGGCGCTTCTTGGGAGGCAACCCATGTTTATTTTCCTTTTTCTTTTTATTTTTGTTCTAACTTCATTCGAAGTGTGATACAGAGGTGAGTGTGACTTACATGAATTGTAGACAAATTATATGGCTAATTATTCAAAAAGTGTGCAGACCGCACTTTATTTGTGCGGACCGCACATTTCTATGTGCTATTGTAAAAGAGCATTGTGGCTGCACATTTATTTTGCGGACCGCATAATTGAGATGATGAAAATACCAACTCTCTGAAGTTTAGCCTATCAGCGGGGAGGTCGATCTGCGAATGCACATGAAATCTGCGGTTGCACATGAAAATGTGCGGATGGCAGATGGAAAGCTGAGTTGAGGTCCCCAGGTAACAGAGTGCAGACCGCACAACAAACGACTGATATAAATAGAGGAAAATGGCCATTTTTACACTTTTCACTCTCTGAACTAAAAGTTGTGCTCTGTTGAATTTTCTTGGAAAATTTTATCTGTCCACACACAGCCACTTTGATCATTCACTCATTACACTAATTCATCGGGTATGCTTTAATTTCACGTTAATCTTTTTAGTTAGTTTAATTTGTAGATATTTAGTTGTTTTGGCCATTTTTTATATGAGTTCAAATTGTGTGTCTATGTGGGGTAAATCTGAATTGGGTTAACTTGTTACATGCTCTATGGGGACTGGGTTAGTATAATTTACAGTTTTTACAATGTTGCCATATCTATTTGTGCATGAAATTGAAAACCCTAGATAGAAAAATTTGATATGTACGTAATATTTGAAATCTGCGGCCGCACTTGAAATTGTGTTGTCCGCAAATGTTGAATTTAGGGTAACTTAGTGAAGAAGGGATCTACGCCACAAGTTAAAATGTGCGGACTGCAAAAATCCTATCGCGGCCGCACATTAGCCAATTCTATGTTATCAGAGAGTTGGCATTTTTGAATTTTAGATCTGGGGCCGCAAGTTAAAATATGCGGACCGCAGAAATCCTGTCGCGGCGCACATTAGCCAATTCTTTGTCATCAGAGAGTTGGCATTTTTGGGTTTCAGAGGTGCGGCCGCAAGTCAATTTATGCGGACCGCACTCCACTTCTGCAACCGCACAACAAAAATGTGCGGCTCGCAAGTCCCAATCTGTGGCTGCAAATGGAATTGTGCGGATCGCAGATCTTCGTCCCTGCAAGCATGGCCTAACTATACACCGTCACTGTTTCCTCTGGTTTATCCTTTACTAGCATGTCTCTTGATACAGACAATGGTTCGATCCAGAGGACGAGGCGACACTTCAAAAGGGAAAGGTGAACCTTCTCGGGGCCAAGGCAAAAGTGCCTTGCCCCTTGGCCAACCAAAGGGAGAGGTGTAGACCTCTTCGAGTCTAGCTCCTATGTCCCGTCTAGGGAAGTGTCAGAGGGCAACTCATCCTTTGTTCAAGAGCAACCAACCATACAGTCGAGGCTGCAGCGGAGATACCAGCTCAAGGACGAGCCGTCCTCATCTCATAGCACTTCCGAGAGATCGGAGTGCTAGTCAGGCTTCTGAGCCATCAGCAACACCAATCCCCGAGGCATAGGATACACCAGTTCATGATATCCCCGATGATGGCCGAAGGGGAAATATTATAGTTGTCGGCCTTGAAAGATCAAAGAAGAAAGAGGTTTGGGAGGACCGCTTTGTCAGCTTGGCCGTGTTATAAAAAAGGGGTATGAAGATGACCAAAGTACGTAACCTCAAGGTGAGGTTTGATCAACATACACTCAACACGTACTTGGGCTTCGAGGATGTTGAGCCGAAGGAGTATTTGGAGAAGTGCGCACTGGGAGATGAAGTCTGACCTTGGTTAGCTAAGATTCTAGCACCACTAGGGCCACCACCACCATGGATTATCGCCGGGGTTCCTACCAACGGAACACTCTAAGTTTTAAGGCAAAAGGGTGGTAGATATTTGTGTGCAGCAGGTTGGATCCGTGCCAGAACAAAACTCCCCTTCCTATTCCTTGAGCAGTTTTTGTGGCATCTATTATGGTCGAGTACCCAATCAATGTGGGTGCTAATATGTCGGCCAACATCTAAGTGATCGCACGGCAAGATGAATTGTCCTACCCGTATCCCAACACTATTACAGAATATCTCACCGATGCAAAGGTAGAGTTGAGGGACTTTGACACAAAGGTGAAGCCGAAGAAGCCTTTTACTTGGTACTCACTAATGGATGCGAGCAACCCGAAGAAGAAGTTCAGCCTCCTACCACCACTGGCCAGTCTGATGAGCAAGCAGTGGTAGCTCCTGAGACAGTTGATGGTCCATCCACTTCGCCTGAGCCTTCCTCCAGTGCCGTAGCTATGCCTCTGCCATAATCCACAGCCCCTAATACAGCTCATGCCATAATTCCCACCACCGCTCTGAGGCTAGTGCCCATGCCTATTGTCCCACTATCTGTGTTGTGAGTCTCCCAGACATTGGCGAGTCTCAACAACTGGATGCAGACAACTACTGTAAAGCTGTCTGACTTGTCTAGTATTGTCGGAGTGCAGTCCACTTCTCAGGCACCTTAGGCTCCTTCTACCATTGATGAGACCCTAAAGAAGATTTTGGAGAACCAGAAGACAATCATGAGCATCTTGGTACAACAGGAGTCGGTAATTGAAGAGCTGGGAAAGGAAGTAAAGAAGATAAGGAAGTCCCAGGCCAGCAAGAAGTCAGTGGATAAGCTAAGGAGAGAGGTGCATAGACTTGCTGCAGCCAGAGACCTTCCCTTTGACATGCTACTTGACCTGCACCAGTCTGCCCCAGATCCTTCAGCCCCATCTGCACCGGTAGCACTAGTTGGCTCATTTGAAGAGCCAGATCTTGCTGCCGACACTGCTGAAGCAATGCGTGAGATGTTTGCTAACCCAGCCACACCTAGAGTCGAGGATGATGAGATCCAGTTGGCTGATTCGGAGGGTGATGACATTGCTGGGGACACAGAGATGTCCAAGGAGCCATAGGGAGTTTTTTTCACCCTTTCCTCTTCTACTCTTATTTTTCTAAGCATTGGGGACAATGCTTACTTTTATTCGGGGGAGGGGGTGGAGTTTATTTGACACATTTGGTACACTTTGATACATTTGGGCTGTAATAATTTGATGATACTTTTTCTTTTCTTATTTGTATTTATATATCTTCTCTCTCTCTCTCTCTCTCTCTCTCTCTCTCTCTCTTACTGTGTATGTTCAATCTTTAGTAGTTTTGCTCATTAGCTTCTTTATCTTTGTTTTTGCTAAATTAGCTTCTTTATCTTTTCCATATTAGTTTTTGTTTTGTTAAGTAGCTTCTTTTTATGCTTTAGTAGATAATAAGCCTTTAGTTTTCTTTAATGCCACGATTCTTTCCAAAGGTGGTTGTTGTGTGAACCAGGTGACTAGTCCCAACGATGGATAGCGTGACAACCTTCTTAAGGGAATGAGTCCAATTTTGTATTTAGGTAATAATAGTAGTATTAATGAATAAAAAGACCTAATTAAGTCATGCTCGAAGACTCAACCATGCTTCAATTGGTACCAACACACTTAACTATGTGCTTATAGTTAGGACAAGGTTTTTGAAATAAATAACTCTAGTTAGTGACTTTGTGACTCTTGAGTTGACTTTAGCAACCATCAAGTGGTTTAATTGGACCATAGTGATCTTTAATCTTAAATGTGGTCGTTGTGGGTCCTCAAATCTATCCTCTTTTACAATATAGTTGCGTGAGGGGTGAGATGAATTGGTTCTAGTCCAAGTATCTGTGCGAAGGGTCTAGAACTTGCCCCGAATGTGTTTCAAGGCGAAATCCTAAGTTTTGCTTGGTTTGAGAAGTGATTGTGGGCTCTCCTTGGCCCGTTTGAGCGTTCTATTGCCAACCAATGTCTTTATCCTTAGCCAACCCCTTTGAGCCTCTAGCCTTTCTCATTAGGTAACCATTTGATAAATCGTTACCCGCTTTGTCATGACCCTCTCTTGGCACCCGGACTTTTCTTAACACTCTTATAAACACAAATGGCTTAAAACGCAAGTTTGGGGGAGAGATGAGGAATTTGAAAAAAGCTATCAAGGCACAAAAAAAGAAAAAAAATTATCTCTATGAAAAGAGAAGGCAAGAAAAGAAAAGAACAAAAAGAAAAATGCAAAACGTGAATAAGTGGAAGGGTTGATGGATTCAAAAATAGGTAATAATCCCAAATATTGAGAAATCAAAAAGGGAGAAAAAGAATGAAATGATTAAGAAAGAGTGATGTTAAGTCTCTCTAGTCCCCAATGAAAAGAAAGTGACTCTAAGAATTGGCAATTGTGAGCCGAGAAATAAAAGATTGAGTGCCTAAGAAAAGGTGTAACCACTTACCCATATGGTATCCTACCCTAACCCAAAAGCCTTCATTACATCCCGAAAGAAGTCCTACTTGATTTCAAACCGAGTGAGCATACATTAGTGGCAATCTACATGAGGGGCAAGCCTATTGTACTTGAAGCCGTACTTTTGACATTCTCTTGTGAGAGATGAGTGAACCTTTCTTGAATCTTCGGATACTTAAGTGAGCTTGGCAAATGAAAAGTAGAGGAGGAAGAGTTTGGAGTCCACCATGACCTATTTGAAAAAACATGAGTCCTTGATGAGTAAAGTCAATTCTTGAAGCTCAAATGTCACATTAGAACTATATGTGCATGAATATTTGACTTGTCACCATGTTGATAATGCATGAGTAGTGTAGGTAATTGTTGGTCCCAACTAATGTGTGAATAGCTCACCTTTGACTCGCTGAAATGACCATTAACTTTAGGAGGTAGGAACTAATTTATTTGCTTGAGGACAAGCAAAGATTTAAGTTTGGGGGAGTTGATAAGTGAGGATTTTGATTGCCTATTAGCACCTTTTTACTTTGGTTTTAGTCCGAAAGTATTAATTTATGTTTTCGAAACTAATAAAATTGTGCAAATTGCAGGAATGTTGAAAGTTTGGTCTACCATGATGAAATCCAACTCAAAAAGGAGTGTTCCGAAGCACAAGGCAATAAAAGGTGAAGAGGCAAAGAAGTGCGGTCCGCAGAAAGATTTCTGCGGTCGTAGAAAAAATTGCGGAATGCAGAATTCCATTTGCGGCCGCAAACCAAGAAACATAAGCCAACATGATTTTAACAATGTGTGGACCGCACATGAACTGTGCGGCCGCAGAACTAGGCTTTTACTGACAAAAATTTAAAGTTTAGAAAATATGCAAAAAGACCAAGTCCTGACGCCTTGCTGAAGCGCGGACCGCACAAGAATTGTGCGAGCGCAGAAGTTACTTCGCAGCCGCAATCCAGAAATGTGTGGCTACAAAATCCACTCTCCTGCCAGCTAAAGAAATTTGCGGACAGCACATGGAATTGTGCGGCCGCAGAACTTTCCGTGGGGTATTTTTTTCAGCGAATTCCGGTCCACTATAAATAGACGAGTTTCACAATTTTTGGTCAAGTTTCGAAGTAGAAAGCTGCTGTAGCCGTTACCTTTTGCCATTTTAGGAAGTTTTTGATTATTTTAGTATTTAAACATTATACTTCATCAATTTAATCTTTAAGTATGGGTTTGGTTTGCATTTCTTCTTTATTTCTTCAATACCCACTATGCGTAGCTACATTTTTACTAGGGTTGTGACCCAACCCTAGTATATAAATCTTATGGGTACTTAATTTAATGTTTGTTTATGATTGGGTGTAGATTATTTAGCCTAGTTCATGCTTCAATTTTAGAATTAATGGTTGCAAGCATTGATTCATGCCTTTTTGACTTAGTTTCTACTTGAGAAAGAGGGACCTAGTCTAGGATAACTTGGTTAACATGGAATTGGGTTAATCGAGAGTTCGATTAGCTTAATTAAAGGGTTAAAACTAGAGATAGTAAGAACCCGACTTGAGCTCGTATAAACTATTTTATTTGATACCCATTTGAGCTTGAGAAAGCGAAATTGAGCAAAATCACTCTTAACCGAGAGGTATTGAGTGAGTAACGTAGAGTTGAGAGCTATAATACACCACAATCAACAAAATAAGTATTAACATATTTAACCCATTAGGCGAACACCTAGGTCATGGTCACATCCCTAGGCTTTCAAACTATTTGGAAAAACACAAAAAATAATCGTTCATTTCTAGTTTATTTTTCTTAGCTCACAATTATTAGAGTAATAGTAGAAGTAGAAATCACAACTCATTGTGGAATTGCAAATTTAGTTAGTCCATTCGCTTTTTTCAAGTATATACTCCTAAATCCCCTTATAACTCCCTGTGGATTCGACCCCTACTCATAGTTGGGTAATTTATATTGCATACGACCGTATAATATCTGTTATTGAGGTTTGTTGTGGACGTCATCAATGACAGTCTTATAAGTTGGAAATCTAAGAAGCAACATGCAGTGTCATTTTCTTCAGCTGAAGTTGAATATCGCGCACTCAACAAGTTCGTGGCAGAGTTAGCTTGGTTATCTAGGCTGTTGATTGATCTTGATGTCTCATCTTCTTCTCTCATTTTTGTCTTCTGTGATAATATGGCTGCTATTCATATTGCCAAGAATCTGGTCTTTCATGAACGTACTAAACACATCGGGTCGACTGTCATTTCATCCGAACCAAGGTAGCTAAAGGTCTCATTCAACTGTTCCATGTCTCCACTACTAATTAGCTTGCAGACTTATTCACTAAATCCTTAACTGGAGCTACTCATCAGTCCTTTTTGGGCAAGTTGAAGGTGGTCTCCCCCTCCAACTTGAAAGGGGTGTTGGGCTTTCATAATACTCAGCATCCGGCCCAAAATAGAAAGCATAAGACTTAAGACATGGCCTAATTATTTATCTCCTTATAACACTAGGATTAGTTACTTTTTGTAATAGCCAATCTTAGTTTTGTAGGACATGAACTGGGTTACCGGGTTAGTATAAATACAAGAGCGCCCAACTGTATTGAGCCGCCCATTCATTTCATTTCATTGTGTATATCCTTCTCTAACAGGAAAGTTCTAGAATCCTTAATCCTCCATTAACAAACCTTATATTCTGGTCAATTCCTTCACTGTTGACAAATTACCATTCCAAAAATTGAAGGAGTTCGTGGGTATTTTTGTCCATAAAATTAGTCAAAGAGAGGCTGACCCTGGCTGAATCGAAGAATAGCCTTCGTTACTTTTATTTTTGAAAACGGGATTTTCTCTCAGCTCACAAATGCAGGACTTTTTAGTGGCGATTAATTCGTCGAAATCAGTGTCTTTGCAGGCTTTCTTGAGAAGATTGGTTTCAGCATTTGCAAATCAAGTACTGAACTTTCTGGAGAGTTACTACCTATCTAGGTAGGAGGTAAACTTTCCTGCTTTTATGCTGTTCCTAGTTTGCGTTTATGCTAGATTTGTAGACTATTTGAAATTTTTACTAATTACTACTTGAGTTATCTTAGTTAGGATATAAAGCGTGTTCGTCCTGCTTATGAAGGCTGAAAGCTGCGATACATAATCCCCCTTTATGTCCTAACTTCTAGAACTTTAGTATTCGTTAAATCAGTGTTGTTAAAAGCCTTCACTTCGTTGCTAAAAGCGATGAAGCAGTTCTAGCTAGGGAGCATCACGTCATAGGTGAAATCATACGCTTCAAACAATGACGCACACATTGATCCAAATGAGAAAATGTCAGTTTTATGAATCTAACTTTGAGGAATTAGACTAATGTGCATCATCGTGTATTGAATACTGAAATTAGTATTTTTAATTGTAATTTGATTGTTAAGTACTAAATTAATATTTTTTTCCCAGTAGTTTTCAATTATGAATAAATAATGTGCTTCTCTTCAAAGAAACTCACGTGTTACTTATCGCTCTTCGCTTCAACCCTCATGGACCCTGTCGCTTTTTTGTGCTTTTCGTTTTTAGAAACACTGTCTTAAAAATACTTATAATAACTTTCTTCTTAGACATCTGAGAGGAAGGTGTTGAATGAAATTAGATCATATTGGAAAAGTTGTGCTTCTATTGGTGCCCAGATATACTAGCAGTATGTTTCTGGAAGGGCAATTGTTTTAAAACTTGAAAATTTCTTTGGAAACTTGATGGTTTGTTCTAAATAGGTTCTCTGATCTCTTTGCTCTTTGTAAATCCTCTCCAGAATTTGTTAGGAGTACCATTGCGTGCAACTCAATAAACTATTATGAAGAACTTGATTAAAAAAAGACGATGTTATGAAGAAAGTTGTTTTTGGCGAAACAACGACCCCTACTACTACTACTACTTGGGGTTGGCTGTATGAATCTTTAATATCCATTCCTCACTGTTCAGGTTAGTCTCACCATGATACGTAATAATGTGCTGTTTATAATAAATTAGTGTTATCTAAAACTAGCGATTTCTCTAAATCGTAGGTTAAAAATTTCTAACCAACTAAAATGACTCAAGGCAAACATCTGGACACAATGTAAGTGTACAAACAATGGCTAAAGTATTTAGTTTGGTATTACCTATGCGAACCCTCTACTTCCATTGTGTTCCATTCCTCCATGTACCTTAGGTCTACCTTGTCCCCTTTAACACCTTCATCAATGTTGCACATAATGCAAGTCATTTATCCAGAATTCATATCCATTAGTATCTAGCATCAACTTGAAGATCCTAAGGCTCAGCATTATGTGCAATGACGTGGATTGCTCAAAGCGACTGACTGAGCTTTTAGTCTATTTCTTATCATCTAAACATCTAATCTCAACCTTTTCTTCTGTCCTTGCATAATGATTTGATGAAGGCTGCAGCCTACAAGCATTCATCAGATAAATGTCATGTACTTATATATGTTCTTCCCATAATGGTCGATAATGATTGTAAGGAGTGATCAGAATTGTAGTTACGACTATCATCTGTGATCGATTGTGCCTTGTAAAAGTGTTTTTCTGTGTTTGGTCGTATGAAGTGCGATATTTGCTAAAGACACTCATTTGTTTCACCTTTTATTGTTGTGTTATCAGGATGTGACTGATTGAATTTAAACGCTTATCCATCCTGTTAGCTCGCATTTGTACTGGCTTTTCATTGTTTGATGGAGGAAGAAACTCCCTATCTCCACCAATTGAACAGGATTGACAAATATTGTCCTTGTCTTAGCAAGTTGTTACTGATGATGACTTTTTTTGATAGAGATTCTGTTCCATCGATAATATCACAAAACAGGGCTGACAAACGCCATTCCTGCATTTGCTTTCTTGGATATCTCTCTATTGTTCTCATTTTCCCTGAAACTTGTGTATGAAGACTTGCTTTTTGGAACCATGACAATTTCTAAGGCTCAAAACTACATATTGCAGAGATGATGTATCGCTAAGTGAACATACCTTCTCCAAAGGATCCAACTCTAACTCGATGCAGAAGCATATAGATCGAGGTTTGCTTCTCATATGAGATAAATAAATGTACTTGTGTATCATTAACAGTCCTGTTTGAATCATATCTATGCTCTGTAGACTGTAGTGATTCTGCAGTCATAATACTGAGACTTAGATGTCTTGGGTAGATTGAGGAAGGGCAATTGTATCTGAAGATTAGGTTTATACCAGGACAAAGTTAGCTTTTGCTGTAGGATTATCTAGGCTTGTGAATGTTCTTATTTAATATTTGGTTAGAGGAACTCAAGTCAAGCTCTCTAGTTTCCGATAATTGTATCTTTTGTACTTAAAACATTAATAAAATATTATATTTTCATTATTCATTTCACATTATTCTTTTTTGGTAACAAAGAGATAATATTGTCACTTAAAAGAAGGTGCTTGAAGAAGCACTCGAAGTTGGATTGGTATCACATTATTCATCTGAAAATGTTGTATGAAAAAATCACTGCAATCTTTCTAATCTCTGATTGCTCATCTTGTTGCCAAATTAAGAATGCATTTTAATTCATTGGACTGTTTGTTAGATGTGAATTTCTGTTGTATTTTATCCTCTTATAAGATCCAAAATTGGGATAATTTCATAGCCATCAGTGGTTACTGTATCACATTTTAATGACACGAATATTAGTTGACAGAATCAAATGTTAATTCATTCAGTCTAGCTTGTACCAGGTTTACTGTTTACTTTAATATATGCTATGGCATTCTGTTTCTGTTGTCATTTCCTGTTGTCTGAAAGTATTTCTTGTAGAACTGACATTCAAACAGTTACATTCCCGTTTTGCAGTCTGTGCTTTTCAATTACTGCTTCAGAATGAAGTATCAAATGGAGTAATGTTTATCGCGTCTTTCTCTAAGCAGTTTTTGAGTGTTCAAAGAGGTAAGTATATTCTCTGGTTACATGAATATCAGGCTTAAACCATTCTCACTATCCTTCCCAATCCCAACACACATCTACAACCTCATTTGCAATACTTACCTGCCTTCCAATGAAAAACATGGGGATTCCTTCTTCTGGAAGGAAACTCCTGATGGTTCTTTCTCCACCAAGACAGCTTACTAGCTGTTTCTCTTACCCTATAACCCCCTAAAACGCCAGCGAAAGTTTTGATCACACTTGGGTCTGGAAAGCAAATTGTCTCAATAAATTAACTCATTCCTTTGGCTAACTACACTCTGTAGATTTCCCATAGCTGACCTACTACATCAAAGAACATCATCCAATCCAACATATGCCCACACCACCAATCTATAGAGGATATGGAACACATCTTATTCCATTGCCCCAAGGCGATGCCTATCTGGGACACCATCAATATCCCAATACCACAT
This sequence comes from Nicotiana obtusifolia, assembly GCA_002018475.1. NCBI lineage: Eukaryota > Viridiplantae > Streptophyta > Magnoliopsida > Solanales > Solanaceae > Nicotiana > Nicotiana obtusifolia. The sequence goes on along the minus strand of MCJB01029176.1, from coordinate 26,677 downwards.
CATAACCATCTTTCTTGGATTACAAAGTTCTGCCAATCCACAGAGCAATTTCTCGGCCCATCTAACATATTTATCCCATATTTCGACCTTCATCCCCATTTTGCTCTGGAATATATGGATCAACAGAAATCATAACCACTTCAACAACATCTCTCTTGATTTGAATGTATCAAATAGGGGTGGCAAATGGTCTGCTCGGGTCGGATTTGAGAGGGTCGGAAACGGGTAATGAAAAAATCGACCCGACACATATTTAATACGGATAAAAAATGAGTTAACCGGCGGATAATATGGATTTCCATATTATCCATGGCTTATTGAATATGGTCTACTTTTGGGATAATTCCTAGTCTCCCAAACTTAAAGAACCTCCGATTTGAAGCTTTACAAATGTAGAAGTTAAACCCATTAGTTGTCCATTTTCTAAGTGGATATGGTTCTTATCCATATTTGACCCGTTTTTTAAAAAGTTCATTATTCAACCCAATTTCTAATGGATAATATGAGTGGATAACTATTTTCTTTTTAACTATTTTTCCCCACTAGTATCAAACTCTTTTCATAAGCAATATTCACCTATCTTATTAACTAATCAGGACAGATTAACTTAAAACAAAAAATTGCTATCAAATGGCACACCCCCACCATCAAACTTCTTTTAGTTAAATATAGATGGTGCTTACCAGCTACACTCAAACATTGGAGGAGCAGGAGGTATCATGGCATCCGAGACTCCAATAGATGGATTGAAGGCTTCTCTAGCCACATCAGTCCAAACTCAGCTATCCACGCCGATTCTGGCCCTAATTAAGGGGTTGGAACTTGCTTTCACAAAGAAACTGTTTTCACAAATAGTGGAAATAGATTTGCAGGTATTAATTTCTCTAGTTAACTCAACATCACCTAATATACCATTCTCAAGTTTGCTTCACGACTCTAGGTTCCTGCTGCAAGCTAGGGACCACCCGCCCATGCACCACATCTTCCTTGAAGGCAATAAGGTGGCACATCTTCTCGCAAGCCATGGAAGTACCTAGGCCTTACATGGACCATGATATTTTTTTGGAATTCCCCCCTGCTTTCGTTTCCTTTCAATTTCGCGAAGCTTCGTTTAGAACTGTCCTAGTTTGTAATGACTCTCTTAAAATTTTTGTCATAAATAAATGGCTTTGAATTATCCAAAAAAAAAAAAAAAAAAAAAAAAAAAAAAAAAAAAAAA
>MCJB01029176.1:0-25438 GCA_002018475.1 Nicotiana obtusifolia | reverse complement strand
AAAAAAAAAAAAAAAAAAAAGAATATCAGGCTTGAGATGCTAATCTGGAAACTCAAGAAAATTGGGAAGACGATACCAAAGTGCGTTAAACAGTTGTAGAATTAGACCATTAATGTCCTGATTAAGTTCAGATGTTCCTGTTGCTAAGAAATGCACACTGAATATGATATAAGGTTTTTAAAATGTAAATATCTGTGTTTTAACTATTTATAATCTGGTTCCAAGTGGCTGCAGTTTTTTAGACTTTTTAGAAAGAAACAATATTGTGGAAACTATCAGGAACAAATAACTGAGAATATTAATTGATAATATAATCAACCATGCAATATTGTGATGGCCATTTGTCATTGTACGTGCTTATACAGAGTTATATTCCCCATCGTATTTGGTATAACATTGTAGAAGAATAGTGTATACGGGTGAAATCGGGGGTAATATTTATCCTGATTTTTCGGTAGGTCAAACGAAGCAAAGATATGATTACACGGGATCGGAATCAAAGCTGAGAACTTCTTGTACCAAGGCCGGAATAAAATGCTCGCCATCAAACTTGATAAAACGATGCACCCCGGACCCAAGATAGGTTCTTAGACTTCGGGAAGCACATGAACGGTTGCACATGACTAACAGAGGGCTGTGATATCCGCGTCCAACTGGATATCACGGCGCAGATCTTGCTCGATCAGTAACGGACCAATAATTAACGAGAGAGGAAGATTTTTATCTTTTTTAGACTTGTACCAAGGATGAAACTCTCCTACTAAATAAAGGGGAGGCTTTTATTTCGATAGGACACATTATAACACGCATACCAAGGCAATACAAATTAATTTCTTCGCTTTCTAGCTACTGCAAAGTCTTTACTTTACTTTTATTCTTTGTTCTTAATTGGCTTTGAACCCAAGACCCAACCGAGGGCATAAACTATTACCCAATCCAAGTTCAAGCTAGGCCGTAACGTCACGACTGGTTTGATTATTCGTGCTGTATTTAACTCATTTATCTAACATTCTTGATTATTTGTGTTGAATCAATCTACATATTTTTAAAATCGCGTAAAAATTCAATATAAACAAATAGCTTATACGTAATACATGTATTCATTTATGAAATCACACACCCTATTATTTATGTAAACTTCATTTCAATACCAACATTATTTCAATAACACGGGAAACAAAATGAGTTATGGAAGCTATAGTCATTGGAGTATTTAGTATATCGGTGTCAGCATAAAATATGTTGTCTGGGCTGAGTTAGAATTTATTGAATAAAATTTATTCAATATATATAAATTAATTTAAAATTTAATAACTCAAAAAAATTAAAATTTCGAATTTATAAATTTTAAATTCTAATTCCGTTGCTAGTTTTGTCATAGATATTACTATCAGTATTTTGAATAGGTTATGTTCCTAAATTATTGGTAATACTTTTATGTGACTGGTTGCTTCATTTAGGTTTAAAAAAAAGGCATATGGAGTTGGCCAGGAACCATTTAGAAGTATGTGTTGGAGAAGTAGAATGCCCTTCTTCCAAGTCACCTAAACTTTTCTCAAGCGCCGCCCCATGAATGTTCTACATTTGTTTTCCCAATCAGCAAGCATGATTCGGCATTGTCTTAGACAAATAAACAAAGATCGTCCAAATTCCTTGTGTTTCCAAACTAACTATCTAACATTCACGTGTAAAGTCCAGGTTGGTAAAGTAAAAAATTTGGTCAGATTTTTTATTTTTTTAGCTTTGATATTGTGGTTCATCCCGAATTTATCTTCTGGGTTACATCAAGCACACAAGCGCTCATAACAGGTAAATTCATGTTCTATCACATATAATCACTTTTCTTTTCTTCATAACGTGGAATTCGTTTGAGGTGTCATACATGCACTCTCTCGAAAGGTTGTCAATTTAGAAAGAAAAAAGGGCCGAATATACTCTTCTATTTTCATATATTGTTTATATATAATTTCCGTTATATTATCGGGTCAAATTTACCCCTAACGTTATATTATCGGGCTAAATTTGTCCCTACAATCAGCAAACTTTTAAAAATATCCCTTTATTTATTAAATAATCGAAAATCTCCCAAATTCTTTTTATTTAAATCACTTGCTGTTCTTCTTGCTCCATTATTACTATTGATGTGAATGCTAAAGTTACTACACTATACAAATTATTCATAATTTTTTTAATTACCAATGCACCTATTTCTCTTCTTGTAATAAATAAAATTGGTATATAATTTTATTTATTTTTCAATTATATACACACCAAAAATTTAGTGGGTCTATTTATTGTGTATTATATGCAGCTAATCATCATGTATATTCAAATTTATTTTGTCATTGCCTGGTTAGTATAGAGTTTGATCGACCAACTTAAGAGTGCACAATGTGTAGGCATTTAATTAAAGCAAAGTTGAATTAGACAATATAAAATCTTCGAGTAACTTCAACTTCAATCACTAATACTTGCAAAGTCTCCATACATTTGGTGCAACGAATTAATTAAAATTTGGATATTGTAAATACTTTTAGAATTTAGAAAAGCTACCTAATTTAGATTTTTTAATTTACTATACTTTGTTTATTCGGTTGTATATTTTTTCCTCTTATTCTTTTTCTCTAATTCAGAAAACAGGTAAATGCCAATTATTTCAAAAATAGTGGACCAAGAAGAACAACAAGTGATTTAAATAAAAAGAATTTGGAAAATTTTGGATTACTTAACAGATCAAGGGGTATTTTTAAAATCTTGCTGATTGTAGGGGTACATTTGGTCCGATATTATAACACGGTAGGAGTACATTTGGCCCGATAGTATTACGGAGGTTAAAAATAGACAATATATGAAAGTTGTCACGCCCCATATTCTGAAAAAACCGTGACCGGCACCAGATCGCTAAATTTAACCGGGCGAATCATCTGCACTTATTAAAATTATTATAACCTCAAACTTTATATGCAACAAGGTAATACTTTAACCAAATACTTTTAATTAATTTGAATATCTAAAATAACCAGCTCCCAAACTTTGTTCGTAGTAACTACTGAAATGTTGCTAAGTTATTATAAAAACATCCGAATCTTAGCCCACCGTCTGTGTCTATGAAGCCTCTACTGATAAACTGGCGCACTGCTCAGAACATGAGATTGCCTGGCTAGTTCTCCAAGTAAACAGAGAAATAACTAAATAAAGATGACTCAAAGGAATACTCCACGAACAAAAGGAGCTCACCAATAGCAATAGAAGAGAGGAAATTCCTAACCTGTAGCCTGCTCGCCTGCAAAACCGGTTCCTACGTTGTACCGCAGACCAACGTAGGTTCCCAAAAGAGAAAATCAGTACCATCCACTGTACTCAGTGAGTCTCAACGCAGGGGACGAAACTTTATATAAAATATACATTACGAGCAAAGATTCTAAATGCATGAAAAACATAAAGCTTTTAAGAACAATTCTAAAATAATTGCATAATAGCAGTTTATGAATATTCTAAAAGTAATTCTTTTCTTTTTTTTTTTCTTATAAAAAAAGATATTTCACTTTATACTCCGGGAGTTCCAACTATCCTGACTTATTTCTATTTTAGTCACCGTGTGATCGGCATGGGTTCGATCCCAACCTGATCGAATAGGCCCAATCCACGAGGTGCCACTCGCTTCATGGTTCTCAGCGCTCATGTACCATACCTTAGCCTGGCTAAGTAAATTCTCAGCAACGAGACTCTCGGTTTGTGTGCTCCCTACTTTGGCACAAGTAATTTCAGGAAGTCAACGCGTGGACGATGACTCCTTCTCAGAATAGAGAATACTCCCAAAAATCTTTTCTTTCTAAAACTTCTTCTTGTGACTTTTTAAATCTAAATCTTTTCTAGAACATCCTATACATACTCATACTGGTATCCTTACACGTAAAGCATGGCATAAGAATGAAATAAACATTCAAAAGAATTTTTATAAGTTCTTGCTTCTTCATGAATTTTCAAAATGAAAATAGCATATAAAAATAACACAACAATCTGAAAATTTATGCACATATATCATAATAAATCATCTAAACTTTAGCTAGAACAATTCTAAGTTAATAAGTACTCACTCGCTCCGATTAAGTATATATTAACTTTTTTAAGCAATTCATCGAACACCTTGTATGCGTGCTTTTGTGAGTTAAACCACTTTAGTAAAGGGTTATGTCAACTCACCTCAAAACTACTCGAGCCAATACTTAGGCCCCAGTCCAATTTATATCCGTCAAACAATTGATTCTACAATAACAGTGCATTTTAATTAATTTCAAAGTTTCACACCTAAATATGAAATTTAATGTTGATACAGAGAAAGAAGGGAATTAACTATTTGATTCGTACCTACTACTACCGTACGATAATTGAAAATAGGGAATTTTATATGCCTGAGCTCAAGAATTAGTGATTAATAAAGAACCCTAGAACTTTTCGTGTGTGAAAAATTTCGTGGCTACGTCTGTTTCGTATAAGGCTTTAAGCCCTTCTGCTGTACGTGAGTAAACAGAACGTGAGGCGTTCTGTTTTGTTTAAGGCATTAAGCCTTTTGTTTAATCCTTTTGGCTTGCACACAGACCTTTATGGGCTAAGGCTGTCACGTGCTTTCTTTTATTGTTTTCCTTTTTTTTTTTTTTTTTGACTTAACTAGTATTTAATTATATTTATTTTTAATAATTAATAATATTAAAATTATTAATATTCTCCTAATTGTATATCCAATTATTTAAGTATAGTTTTATTTTGTACTCTAGCAAAATTAAAAAAAATTAATTTTATATTTAGCGTGTCTTGAAATTTTTATAGATTTGAGAAGTATTACAAAAATAAAAGAGTATATTTGACCCTTTTTCCATCTAAAAACTTGCTAGGCATCCTTCACTAGCTCGTCATATCCGTCTTAGGCATCACACGATCATAACTGGAGTGTGTGAAGCAATAAAGTGCACAAAGATGTCGATGGTGGGTGAGTTGGACGTACGTTTTATTCCTGTTTTGCAATGTAAAGATGATCCTTTTGATGGGAAAGACCTGGATTTGGGATGTGGCTGAAATATCAGTTGGATTTATGGAGAAATCACAAAAATGATACCCTCTTGAAAGTTCACAGGCAGAAGAATATTCTGTCTCAACTAATGCTTAAGATTTTAGTCTTTGCCGGTGATTTGATGTGGCACGAAAAAAGAAAAATGTGGGCAAAAGGGAACATCCATAAACGCGAGTATGAAATAAGGCAGTGCACACATCATCCCTTTTTGAAAAATATGTTATAATTGAAAAACTATGCAGTCTGGCCAGCTTGGTGGGGTCTTTGAAGTGAAAAATGTTTACTTTCCTTGACAAAATAATAAACCTTCTATTTATCAATGATGCCATTCTTGGGTACTTGTCCATGCCACAATAAAATCCTCAAAATTTCCATTTTGTAGCCTCACGAAGTTTTTGTAACGTAGAAAAATGCTAGAAACCCTCAATTTTCTTATCAAAACGATGGAATATAGAATTGTGATGAGTAACTAAGTAATTAAGAGTATTTCTTAAGTGTAACCAACAACTTCTATTTTATTGTTTCCTTGAATGAATTTTTCGGAATCGTCTCATTGTAAATGTCGAGATTTTTTTGTCTCCATTGAAATTTGATATCGAAATCTCGTGAAACTATGAGCCTAAAACTGAAAGTATGAACCCAATAATTTCGCAGAACTACTTGAGAAAAGTAGGGAAAAGGAAAAGAGAAACACTTATTTCTCAAACGTTCATTACAATTGACTTTCCTCAGAACTCTTCTTTTAGATAAATAGAACAAGAAAATAGATGAACAAAGCTTTGAGGACCCCGTCAAATTGTCACCCACCTGCTATTTGTTTCGTTGTAATTTCTTTATCTTTGCTTTGTCACAAAGGATATTATGGAGTTCCATATATATATATATATATATACTTCTTTCCTCTCCTTTTCTTGGTGGAGTTCTTTTACAAAGCTTATGTGTTTAGTGAAGTCAAAATTAAAAACTGAAAAGTTTGAATAATACCAAAAAACAAGGTACGTTAAAGTTTCCTAGAGAATTAAAAGGAGCCGAACTAAATTTCATAAAGTTAACTTGTTGAAGTTTAAAAACAAAAAATTTCAAAGGTGGAGGGTGGGGTAGGAGGCAGCGCGGACCCAGGATTTGAGCGTGACAGGGGCATCACTATATGCTAATTATTCGCAATAAAATTCGGCGTGCAACTAGATGCTAATTACTAGCGATAGAATTCGGCGTGCAACTTAATGATTATGATCGGTAACTTGTCATCTAAGTATTAAAAAATGTTCTAAAGAAAGAAAAAGCACCAAACAGAGATTTTTTCAGAAAGGGAAGGTGCTTGATTAAGCCTATTTCAAACTTCAAAATTTCTAGTTTTTTCTCAAATAGAAAAGGAGTCAATGATCAAAAGGGTATTCAAACTTTAAAATTATCAAAAAACTTACAGAGAAAAATCAAAATTAAAAGTGTGTTAGTAGTCAAGGAATTGAAGAAAAGTCTCAAAATCTCAGTTGCCATCGTGGAGTCAGAGTTGACAATGCCCACTACTTTATCAAAGTGATTGTTGAAAAAGGTTGTGACAGAAATAATTTATATTTTTTTATTTGTTAAACAATAAGTTACAATTTGAGATTTTTGATTTGAAGGTGAGTTTTAAAAAAAGAATAAAATTAATTAAGTTGACCATTATATAGTTAGTACTAAACTAAAATTGAATTTAGAAAAAAGATTTAAAAAAAAACATGTTTGCTATTAAACTTAAATTATGTTGAATTCAAATAAGTAAAATAGAAAGAAGGAGAAAAAAATAAACATGAATTTCAAATCCACATCAACCACGGAAGGGACGAAACTTAAGCATTCCACTCAACCACTCCTCATGTCAAGCCTTTTATTTTAGGGGCACAAGTAAATTATTAAGAGATCCCAGGTATATTTACAAATATACATATAAGATATATATACATCGCTTCTGCAGAGACTAACAGGGTCTCGTGACCCCTCAAGAGGCAAGGCAGGTCCGCCTCTGGTTGGAGGAGACCACTCCCCGTTTTCAGTTGTGCCTTTGCTCCTCTGAAATAAAAGCGGAGACTTGATTGTATTCTGGAGAAACTTGTCAATATTATTTTAATAATAATAATAATAATAATTTCTCTTTAAGCAAAATTGATTTCACACCTATGTTTTTCTTGATTATATATTATTCTCTTAATTTATCTAGCACCATGTCAAGTGTTTTAGAATAAGCGTGCTGCTGAATCAAAATGAAACAGGATTGTAACAAGTCAAGCTGGCTGTAAGCATTGTGGTCAAAATTTTAGCTAAACCTTGCGAAGATACTCAAATTATAGATTGAGAAAGAGCTGACTGTTGAGCTGAGATCTCAACTGGTCCCATATATATATATATGGTCAGTGGTGCATACCTCTAGGGTTTGATTCACATGTATTTTGTATTTCTTTTCAATGTTGGACCTTCGAAGTGATCACGCTACTCTCTGTCTATTTGTCGACCAAGATTGGTGCAATTGGCCCTTCCGCAAATTAGAAGTGGATCAGAAATTCAAATTTACTGGATTCAAACCATTACATTGTTAAAATCATTTAATTTCTTATTCATTTTATGCTTTTATGATTATGACTTCAAAATTTAATATTTGTTATATCTATATATATAAACTACTCCAATTAAAATGTCATATGTTGAAGCCATAATATAAAATAAAATAATTTAATAGAAAAAATCTTAAAGGTTAAACTTTTGACTATTGAAATATAGATAGAGGCTAAATATTCCGCCACTTCAATGCCGTAACAATAAATAACTTCAGAAAAGAAAAAAAAAGTCATGAAATATTATTGCCGACTATAGATCCTTGGCTTTCAAACCGCACACTCAATCGAAAGGTCAAAGGAGATAATGAGAATATCTAGTTGTATCGCTTTAGATACAATTTGTGATAATAAAAGGCCGGAATCACCTGTCCGTTTAAGAGGAAATTCCAACTTCACCTTAATTTTCCTGCTACAGCTTTGAAAGTTGAAACATTGAATTCCATTGCGAGATCACAATATAAGTTGTGTATCACATCGTGCTTCCTGTAATGTCGGATACTAAGCTTGTCTTTGTCAACAGCTATCATATTCCAAACTGATGTTTCCGTAGAAACAAAAATTTATTTGACTTCCTGTATACACTAAATTATGTTAATTTAATCATGATTATGTGATCTTAAATTTTATGTCAATGCCATATGTCACTTACTATGGTGCATGCACCGGTGCAAGTATTTTACATGTTCCTTTTATGTTCCTATATAATGACTTGCTATATATTCTCGTATAATAAATCTAAATTTGTGATGTGGGTAGCACATGAACTACTCTTTACATTGCATCCTTAATAAATAATATCCTATGTGTATACGGGTAAAATCGAGATAAAGTTACCTTGGTTTCCCGATGAAGAAACGAGGAACAACGTGATTCGCCGGGGACTCAGGTAAAACCGAGGGTGCCCGCATATCGGAGTCCGGTAGTGGAGGAATGATACGTCGGGAATCGAGCATGGCCACATATGGGAGGAATTAAGCTCGAGCGGAATGAAGAATCGAGATTAAAGGGAAGACGGTTAAAGAGGACAAATGAGGAGCCGAAATATCTGCCATCAGCCGGATATTACGGCGCGGATCACCCTTGATATTAACTTCGGATCGTGTTTTCTTGGAAAATAAGGAAGGAAAGGATTTTTACCTTATTTTAAACTTGTACTATGGTTGAACTCCACTACTATATAAAGAGGAGAACTTTTTGTCATTGTTGGCACGCATATCAAAGCAATAAAGTTTACTTTTGTCTTTTAGCAATTGTTCTTCAAGTTGTTTATTCATTCAGTTACAACCGAGCTCCATTTCGAGGGCTCGATTGGAACCGGTCTTTAGCATTCAAATCTGACGGCAAGCTTAATTATTTCATCACATTTGGTTTGATCGTTTTATTTTCCTTTAATCAGATTACTTGTTGTTCTTTGATCATTTGTGTTAAATTAAATCACCTATCCTTTAAACCGCGTATAAATTTAATTGTTGCTTATTTTAAGGGTAAATAATTTGGCGCCTACCATGGGGCTAAGGATAATAGTGCTAATTTAATACGAATCTTTATAACACACTCTATTTTACGCTTGCTCTTTGAAGTTTGATTTCACGATTATTTAATATGTCAAATTTCCAATCTGCTCGCTTGAGTATTGACGCCGAGTCATGCCACCACGGAGAAAATAATAACGTGGTGCCAAGCAACGGCGTTCCCCCTGTCGACCTTAATGGCGTTCCAATCGCTGACCCAGTCGACGCCAATTCACAGGTTGCTATCAACGTCAACCTACCGACTAATCCCGAAAACAGCATTCACGGGGCATCTCGGCCATCGGTTCGTGAAGCAATCGAAGGGGGAGGTGATGGAGTTAGCTTATGTTTGATATTTGAGATGTTACAAGCTCAGGAAGTTGCAATAGCACAACTGCAGAGTCAAAATCACGCACATAACGCGGTCAAACCCGAAAGGGTTGGAGAGGATACACGGAGGGAGCAACAAATTATCGCAGAAACCGATGGATCCGAACCCGTGGAATTTTTCAAGGTGATGAAAATGCTCGAAGCACTGACAAAACGGGTGGAATCCGGCGAGAAGAAAATAGAGGCGAACGACAAGAAGGTGAAAACTTATAATTTGAGGGTCGATCAGATCCTGGGAGCACCCCCGATATTGAAAGGGCTGGATTCCAAAAAGTTCATTCAGAAACCCTTTCCCCCGAGCACGGCACCAAAACCAATTTCGAAAAGGTTCTACATTCCCGATATTCCCAAATAAAACGGGACCATAGATCTAAACTAGCATGTCATCTCCTACATCTGTGCAATAAAAGGCAACAACCTCGAGGATGACGAGATCGAGTCGGTGTTGCTAAAGAAATTTAAGGAAACCTTATCCAAGGGAGCAATGATATGGTACCATAACTTACCTTCAAATTCTACTGATTCGTTTGCTATGCTTGCAGATGCCTTCGTTAAAGCCCATGTTGGCACTATCAAAGTTGAGGCGAGGAAATCGGACCCGTTTAAAGTCAAGCAAAGGGACAACGAGATGCTTAGGGAATTCGTGTCGAGATTCCAGATGGAACGGATGGACCTGCCACCGTTTGCAGACGATTAGGCCGTTCGGACATTCACTCAGGGACTTAACCCTCGAAGTTCAGTTGCGTCTCAACAATTGAAGCAGAACTTGGTATAGTACTCAGCGGTTACTTGGGCCGATGTCCACAACCGGTACTAGTCAAATATCAGAGTCGAGGACGACCAACTAGGGGATCCCTCGGGGTCAGTTTATCCCAATAAAGCAAATGACAAGCCTAAAAGAATAGTAGATCAGGAGTCGAGGCCCCGCCGAGACCGATACCAGCCATACAACTCAGATAGAAGGGGAAACAAACCCAATCGCCATCAGATCAGGAATGATAGAAGAAATGATCAGGGTCCAAGCAATCGAGGGTTGGTAATAGAAACAGTTTCCATAGGTCACCCGGGGTCAGAGATGCCCCGAGACTATCAGAATATAACTTCAACATAGATGCAACGAGTATAGTGTTAGTCATCGGTCGCATCAAGGAGACCAAGTGGCCAAGGCCATTCTAGTCGGAACCTGCGCAGAGGGATCACAATTTGATATGTAAGTATCACGGCACTCACGGTCACGAACCGAGGATATTCGATAGTTATGGGAAGAAGTGACTCGTCTGTTCTACAAAGGGCTCTTCGGGAATTCCTAAGTGAGCGAGCCAAAAACCATTTCAGAAAGAGGGACGCTGACAAGCAGATCGAACAGGAAGAACATCAACATATGATTAACATGATTATAGGAGGAGTAGATGTTCCACAAGGACCAATGATAAAACGCACCAAAGTATCTATCACCAGAGAAAAATGAACTCGAGGTTATGTCCTAGAGGGAGCAATCTCGTTTAGTGATGAGGACGCCAAGGGCATCATTCAACCTTAGAACGATGCACGGGTAATATTTGTACTTATTAATAAATCTTGAGTTAAGAGTGTGTTAATAGATCCAGATAGCTCGGCCAACATCATCCGATGGAGTGTCGCGGAACAACTGGGCTGTTGGATCAGATCTTACCAGCAGTTCGAGTACTATACGGGTTCGATATGGCATGCGAAACAACAAAGGGTGAAATCACCCTACCAATCAATACAACCGGAACCACCCAAGAGACAAAGTTCTATGTAATCGAGGGGGATATGAGATACAACACCTTGTTCGGGAAACCGTGGGTCAACAACATGAGGGTTGTATCGTCGACCTTGCATCAGGCATTGAAGTTTCCAACCCCAAGTACAATCAAACGGTCCACGGGGAACAACCGGCTGCATTTTAGATGTTCGCTGTTGAGGAAGTGATCCCGGTACGTACAATCACGACATAAATAAGTGAGGGACTGGTCGAAAAGAAAGACACCAAATAGAAATCAGTAGTCCTGACCCCGACCAGGCCGAAAAAACAGAAGGAACGCCCAACGGATGAGGAGGATGATTTTGGGGTCCCGAGATCCTTCTTAGCACCTGATGATACCGATGCCTCCAAGTCAACAATCGAGGAACTGGAATAGGTCATATTGTTTGAGCACTCGCCGGACATAAAGGTACACCTGGGCAAGGGATTAACCCTCGAGCTTACGAAAAAACTCATTGATTTTCTGAAAGCTAATGCTGATTATTTTTCCTGGTCCCACTTAGACATGATAGGAATACCACCGGAGATAACTACTCACAATTGAGCTTGGATCCGAAATTCCACCGATCAAATAGAAGAGGAGCACACAGTCCGAACTCAAGCATGAATTCATCAAAGACGAGGTATTTGAACTCTTAAAAATAGGTTCCATTTGGGAGGTCAAATACCCCGATTGGCTAGCTAACTTAGTCGTCGTACCTAAAAAAGGAAACAAGCTTAGAATGTGGGTAGATCATAAGGACCTGAATATGGCATAACCAAAGGACTCATTCCCTTTGCCTAACATCAATCGAATGATCGATGCGACGGCTATACACGAGACGCTGAGCTTTCTCAGTGCCTATTCCGATTACAACCAAATAGATGGACCTAGGAGACTAACTGAAAACTTCTTTCATAATTAGGTTCGGCACGTACTGTTATAACGTGATGCCATTTGAATTAAAAAATGTCAGTGCCACATATCAATGCCTAGTTAACCGAATGTTCGAGGAACAGATAGGGAAATCAATGGAAGTTTATATTGAAGATATGTTAGTTAAGTCCTTGTGAGCAGAGGACCGTTTGAAATATTTGCAGGAAACCTTTGACATACTACGGGAATACAACATGAAGCTGAACCAGGAGAAATGTGCCTCTGGAGTCGGCTCAAGCAGTCTCCTCAGTTTCATGGTATCTAGCCGAGAAATAGAGATCAACCCGGATAAAATAAAGGACATAGAAGATATTACCGTGGTTGACAATGTCAAGGCGATACAGAGGCTGACCAGGAGGATAGCCATATTGGGCCAATTTATTTCTAGGTCATCGGATAAATGCCACTGATTTTTCTCGTTACTAAAGAAAAAGACTGACTTCTCTTGGACCCCGAATGCCAAAAGGCTTAAAAGAACTCAAACAATACTTATCAAGTCCTCCTTTGTTGCACACCCCAAAGGCGAACAAGCAATTTTACCTTTACTTGGCAGTCTCCGAGGTAGCGGTAAGTGGTGTCCTGGTCCGGGAAGAAGAAGGTACGCAGTTTCCTATCTATTATGTTAGTAGAACCCTAGGTGATGCCGAAACGAGGTATCCACATCTAGAGAAATTAGCGTTTGCCTTGTTAAGCGCATCTAGGAAACTAAAACCATACTTTCAATATCACCCTATATGTGCCGTAACCTCGTATCTGTTAAGGAATGTCATGCGTAAACCCGAGCTCTCAGGTCAGCTAGCACAATAAGCCGTAGAGGTTAGCGGGTACGAAATTGAATACAAACCCCGAAAAACTATAAAGTCTTAGATTTTGGCAGACTTCGTGGCTGATTTCACACCAGCCTTGATCCTCAAGGTCAATTTAGAATTATTACTTGCCTAGGGACTTGCTCGGGGGTTTGGACCCTATTCACGGACGACGCTTCCAACGCGGAAGGGTCCAAGTTGGGAATCATATTAAAACTACCCACGAGTAATATAATAAGGCAATCTATTAGAACTGTAAAATTGACTAACAATGAAGTCGATCAAGAAGCTATGATTGTAGGTCTAGAATTGGCTAAAAGCTTGGGGGCTGAGGTGATCGAAGCCAAGTGTGACTCCCTCCTCATTGTTAACCAAGTTAACAGGATGTTTTGAAGTCAAAGAAGACCATATACAAAGATACTTGGATAAATTACAAGTGGTGTTACATCATTTCAGAGAATGGACATTACAACATGTGCCCCGAGATCAGAATAGCGAGGCCGATGCTTTGGCTAACTTAGGATCGTCGGTCGACTCCAATGATTTTAACTCCGGAACGATGGCAAAATTGATGAGCTCAGTGATCGATAAAGGTCATGCCGAGATAAAATCAATGAGTTTGACTTGGGTTGGAGAAACAAATACATAGACTACCTTTAGAAGGGGAAGTTGCCATCGGATCCCAAAGAATCAAGGGCCCTTCGAACTAAGGCTGCCATGTTTAGCTTATTTGAAGGAAGACTGTACCGAAGATCATTTTTTGGACCGTTAGAAAGGTGCTTGGGGCCTGGGGAGACTGATACACGATAACGGAAGTCCACGAGGGTACATGCAGAAACCATTCAGGAGCGGAATCATTGGTTCGAAAACTGATCAAGCCGAATATTATTGGAATGAAATGGAAAAATATGCAAAGGACTTTGTTCAAAAGTATAAGGAATGTCAAAGGAATTGCCCCAATGATCTACCAATCGGGAGAGCTTCTTCACCTGGTCCTTTCCCCTTGGCCATTCATGAAGTGGAAAATGGACATCGTAGCTCCTTTACCATGGGCACCCGGTAAGGCACAATACATCTTGTTTATGACCGATTACTTCTCCAAGTAGGTTGAGGCATAGGCGTTTGAGAATGTTAGAGAAAAGGAGGTCATCGACTTCATCTGGGATCATATAATATGCCGGTTTGGGAAACCGATCGAGATCACGTATTACAACGGGATACAGTTCATCAGCGGCAAGTTCAATAAATTCTTCGAAGATCATAAAATCAAAAGATTTTATCGACCTCTTATCACTCGAGTGCGAATGGTCAAGCGGAGTCAACGAACAAAATTATACTGCAGAACCTGAAGAAAAGACCGGTCGACTCAAAACGTAAGTGGAAAGAAATTCTTCCCTCGGTCCTATGGGCATATCGAATAACTTGGAGGTCGAGTACCGATGAAAACCGTTCTCTCTAGTCTACGGTGTGGAGGCTTTGATTCCAATAGAGGTGGGAGAACCGAGCTTAAGGTTCTAATATGCTACAGATACATCGAACGACGAGGCCATGGTCATAAGTCTAAATTTAGCAAATGAAAGGTGGGAAGTCGCCCTTGTCCAGTTAGCAGCTCAAAAGCAGCGAATGGGAAGATACTACAACCGAAGGGCAAACCTTCGACACTTCCAAGTCGAAGACTTGGTATTAAGAAAAATCACACTGCATACGAAGAACCTGAATGACGGGAAACTAGGTCCGATCTAGGAGGGACCGTACAGAGTCACCGATATAACCGGGAAAGGCTCATACCAGCTTGAGTCCGAAAATGGAATACAACTGCCAAACAACTAGAACGTGGTACGCTTAAAGTGGTACTACTGCTGAGGTATGAATACATAAATTCCTTTAAGGTTTATTACGCTTTGGACTAACCCATGCAGGTACTCAACCGAAGCCAAGTCTAAGGATTATGTCTGAAAGCATGTGTTGCACTCTTTTACCCTTCGTCCAGTTTTTCTCGAAGTGGGTTTTACGGCAAGGTTTTTAACGAGGCAACAATAAGCGTGCTACCCTAGTTTTGAAGACCGGTCTAAGATCGGGGACTGTGGATCACCCATATCGAATCGATAATATTTGATCCCTCAAAATTCGATTTCGAATACTAGAGGACTATCACACCTTGACACAAGAACTAAAGACCTAAGTTCGAAAATTTAGAAGCCAATCCTTTTCGACATCAAAAGCCAAGGCTTGAATGTTAGGATTTATTATAAGGGTCAAACGGTCAACGAATAGTACCGTATAGCTCATTCTCGCCACAACGGATAGCTTTTGTATCTTCAATTACTTACACTACATTTAAAGTAATAAAAAAAAATCGCCTTCTATGTTTCATCGATTAACATTTGCACAAGCAATATTATTGTTACATGACTTAGAATGAATACTGGGTTCAAATCCTTCTAGGCCCACGGTCCACCATTGAACGGGGGCATGAAACCCCGAAGGCAGTAAGAATCCACGAGACCGTGTCTAGCAATCTAAAGACCCCTAAGCCTACACCCCGAACCGGGGACTGCTATCCGAAAGTAAGATTAGGAAAATTGGGCTACTAAACACAAAGGCACCGAGCCTATAAGGTAAGGCCCAAACACGAAAGGCCACGGATAACTTAAGATATGAAGCCTTTAGAGCTTCGATCACAACGTATAAACGGCTCTGATGGTAAGCTAGAATCACGTATTTTTAGTCATAGTTTACACTCTAATTACTGCATTTTACTTGTGTTTGAGCATAAATGTTAGTGTATTGCACTTATTATATGTTTTATGCATTGTAGGAAGTGATTTCAAAGTAAAAGGATAGTCTGGAGCTAAATTGAACAAGTTGGAGCTTTGAAGTCTGAGTAAAAGCCCAAGGGATTAAATTGAGATCACGTTCGGGAGTCGGGAGCCAAGTCTGGATGTCAAGACCCAAAGAAAATGAAAAACGCTGTAAAACTTGTACTCTCGGCCCGCATGAGGCGGCACGGCAGTGTATTTCTGCGGCTTCCCGTCAGAACCTGCTCTCTGAACTTCCCCACTAATGCCCCGCATGCGGCGGCGCAAGGCGTGGCGCGCCTGTGTAATTTTCTCAAAGTAGTTGTCCTGTTTTGGCTTGGAAAAGGTAATTTTGCCTATGCCCACTCCTACTGGGTGTAAATACACCAAAAAGATGTTTTTGAAGGGATGTTTGACCTTGGAACCTTTGGGAGAGCATTGGAGGCTACAAGACACGAGATTCCATCATCTTTCTGTCAATTGATACGCTCAAATTACACTTTAATAAATAGTGTAAAGTGGTCGATGTCAAATATAATAACCCAACAAAGTTGGGGTCAAATCACACAGGGAATAGGTGTGAAAAGGTTACTTGACTAGTGTGTTACTCGACTAAAGTCGTAATTCTATCCAGTTAACCGTAATAAGAGTATGAATTGAGTTTGGTTTTAGGTAAAGGCTAATTGGAATGTTGAGAATGTAAATAATTTGATTAAAGAAACCAAGCTTGTGTCCCCATTAATGAAGTGTAATGCTATCAGCGTTAATATGATATATTACTAATGGAAGGTCCTTTTTTATATGCAAATGATGTCTAAGTGACTACCCAATATTTTCCAATAGTTAGGTAGTATTTTCTCTTTATGATTTTTCCAAATATAAAAGAGTTGCAATTAAGAACAATCAATTTATGCCAAATAAAACCCACTTATTCCTAAGCGATTTTATTAAACAAGGTTTAAAGCCTTGAGTCTTTGATATTTACTTCTACCAAATTCTACCCCACTTTCCCAAGCAAAGCTAGAATTTAATGGCGCTTGTTAATGTTTGCAACAACCAACAATAAATGAAGAATGAGAAGTAAATAAATATCAACCGACCATTGTATATATATTCAATGTTAAACACCCATTAACATAACACCCATTTAGGGTCCACAACCTTAGTATTTAAATTAGCTACTCATACTAAAAGATAAAAACAAGAGAATATTAAATGTCATAAAGCTTACAAAGTGAAAGATTGTTGACCTAAAAGCTTCCAAAAGAAAGGAATATTAATGCCTTGTATTGTAGCTTCAAAGTCTGACAAGATAGAGCCCACAAAACCCTAATAAATCTATTTATAGAGGGCCAAAAATCGAGAAAAAAATCGGACCAATCTGCCCTGAAGTTAAATATGCGACCGCATTCTGTCACATAACAGACATGCAGTCCGCATTTTTGACATGACTATCGCAGATTGTAACCCTAGTTTCGCCTTCACCTCATTCATGGTTTGCGGTCCGCATTGTAGAAATGCGACCGCATCTTGCATCGCATTTTCTTCCTTCAGTTGACTTCATGTTTGGTTTGGGGTTACTTCTGCGGCTCGTAAACAAGTTATGCGATCGCAGATGATACCGCATTTTTGACATTGAACTTTGCCCAGGATTCTGCTTTGGTCTGCGATCTTTGTGTGCAATATGTGGCTCGCAAACAGGTTATGCGATCGCAAATGAGACCGCATTTTTGATGTTGAACTTTGCCCAGAAGTCTGTCTTGATCTGCGATCTTGGTATGAAATATGCGGCTCGCATGTGGGTTTTGCGATAGCATATCCACATCTGCGATGCCTTTTTGCTCTTTTCTTGTCTTTTTGTGGCTTTTTGAACTCTTTTCCATGCTCTTAGGTCCTTACACCTCATACACTGCAAAAAATACTAAAATTACCTAAGTACCGAGGGAAATTGCATTTAAAACAAGTTAAAATCTAAGCAATTAGTATCAAAATGTGTCGAAATTCTCCGGCACATCAACACCCCCAACTTAAACTCTAGCTTGTCTTTAAGTAACTAAGATGACACTATCCTATTCTAGACTCCATCTACAAGACATGAAACAATAGTGACCATGGACGGTGTTTGTTGTTAGTATTTCAAGCATGCATCTTCGAGTGTTTTACCCTTCCTGAATCATCGATATATATAAGGAAAACTAATCAACTTGTGAACTTTGAGCCTCAGATAATGTGACAAAATGCTACCCTCAGCTGGCTGCACTTGCGTTTGACTCAAAAACTCAACTTTTGTTCAACCTCGCAGTTCATGTGCCCTCACTAGAAAGAAAGTCCCAAAATCACAATATTTACAATGACAACAAAAAGGGACTAATTCACAAATACACTCACTCTCAGAAAAGAGTTTCAAGTGTTACAACATACCATACCATAGGCTTGCCCTTATTTTAATTCGTCGCTTAATTCTAAGAATGCTCGGTTGGAGATCCCATAAGGACTTTTTAGGCTTGTAATGTAGATTTAGGGAAGGGTCAGATAAGCATTTAGATATAAGTGACTACACCCTCCTTGAACACTAATCACATTTTTTTTTTACTTTGTTTCTTTTTACTTTGGAGCTTGCATAATTTCATATGAGCACTTTGAGGTATATGCTCCTACACTCAATGTACAACCTTACCTATTTCCACTTTGACACCACACCCCCAACTTAGGCTTTTAGCCTAATTCTTAATGTTCAAGGAGGAACGAGTTCAAAAGAGGTAATTATTTTACAAAAGGGAAAGGTTTGTAGTGAGGTGGCCAAAGAAAAGGTTAAAGGCTCGAATAGGACACTAGTGATATTATTTATGCAATGGTAGGCTTGAAAGGCTAAAGAGGTTTTGCAAATAAAACAAAGAATGCCTAAGATCATCCCTCCAACCAAGTGTAATTATTATAAGCATCGAAAAACCAACCGGGCAAGTTCTAGATGGCAGAAGCAAACACAAGAATTATCTACACAAAGAACTCACACTCATGGCATACGAACTGTTTGGTTCACATAGTTTAAAGGCCTTGAGTCAACATTTGGCAACTCAAAGCTTTCATCATATATACATGCATAACTCTAGGTAGATGTAGAGTCACAGAGCGAGCCTCAAGTTCACACAGTTGATCCTTTTTTTTTTGTTTTTTTGGAAAGGGTATCGGCTATGTACAGACACACATGCTTGAGACTAGACAATTACACCAACCCGGTCAACATGTTTCATTCTACTGTCCTGGTTCTACTATTACACCCTTGAAAAAGAACCCGACAAAGAAAAGATAAGGGGAATTTATTGCTAATTACTAAAGATGGACAACTATCTACTAGTTTTTAAAGACAACTTATGTACGGAAATCACAAAGCACTAATATATACAAAATCACAAATAAAATACACATGAGTACATAAGTTTGTTTATAAAATAAGTGTATGAATATGTACAACAGTTGCTAATGTCGCAAAAGTACAAACAAGGCTACCACCCCCAACTAAAAGCATGCATTGTCCCCAATGCATATGAACATAGAGTAGAGTTGAAGGGGCTCCCTGGGGCGCACTAAGCGCTTGGGAGTCGGTAGCCGGCTGACCTTGTGATGCTGAAGCTGGGACCGATGAGAGCTCGGCCTGAGGAGTGACCTCCACTTATGGAGGAGCGATCTCTGACTGATTGGGAACTGGAGCTGGGGCCTCTGAGCTGCTAGCCTCGCCCGCTGATGCCTGAGTGGCCGATGGGTCGGCAGGGGCGGCCAAATCTGCTAGCGAGTGTGCTATCGCCCTCTGAATGTCTGCTTGCTCCTCATCCTCCACTGTAGGAGCAGCAATCTGCTTGCCCTTCTCCCGAGGGCCATCATCCTCCGTGGACCATGAATCCCTCTCATCTTGCCCCTCGTTTGCCTCCTCACCCTCGGACTCTGAAGAGTGTCCGAAAGTCTCCTCGTCATGAATATCAATTCATACAGGAGGAGCTGGAGGTTGGGAAACCCCGGCAGTCTGAGGTGCAATGTTTGCCATCAGAGTCGTGAAATCAAGGCCTAAGTCGGGTGTAGCTGTGTCTGCTCCCTGCTCACCATCCTTGGGCAGGAGGGATGATAGATCGAACTCCAAATTTTGCATCTTGTGGAGCTCGGTCTTCATAGAAGCAACCTCCTCCCATAGCTGAGGCAAACCCCCAACCTCACCGCGCTCTATCTTTTCAACCCTTAACTCAAGCTGGTGCAAGCGATCCCCATACAGTGTTTGTTGTTGTTGGAGAGCTGTCACTGAAGTTTGTATAGGAGTCAGGGCTTGTTTGATGAGGTTGGGCAAGGTCTTCAAGAGCTGGTCTACCTTGGCATTAGCATGCTGGGCAATGAGACAAAGCCTCGAGAGGGCTGGCAGTGCAGAAGAAGGCTGACCAGTGGTGGACTGAGAGGCAGGATCTGAAGCAGAAGTGGATGCCACTGGAACCTGAGAAGGCACGGAAGTCTGGGAGTCAGGATCCTGAATTGGAGTCTCTGGTGGGGCAGCAGCATCACTAATACGCATGATGTCTATGTCCCTCGTTTCCTTCCCGGTCTTGTCAGAGTGTTGCATGAGAGGAACCTTCACAGCTTTACAGAGGGCTGTGATCAAGCACAGAAATGGAAGCGAGGTAGCACGCAGCTTTGCCCGGATACCGATCTCTTGGAAGATCATAGTTCCCACATGAATCTTGATGCCCGCCATGATACATGCAATGAGGAGAGCCTTCTCAATACCTATATCAGTCTCGTTCTGGGACGGTATCAAGCGGGAGGTAAAAAAGCTGAGCCAGAATCGACCCTCCCTTGTGAGATCCTCCTTGTATATCTTATGCCCAGGGTTGATCCAAGCAGGGGTACCCTTTGCTATCACCGACGCAATCCACCCACGCTCATTCTCCCTATCTGCATACTTGGCATCGTACTCAGCTGTACCTGTTCGCCAGTCGGGGAAATATAACTCATTAATCACTTCACTGTTGCAAAGCACACTCTTCCCCCGAACAAGTACGGAGCCAGTAAAAATTCTGTTGCGTTTGTGGTGCGCGGTCCTGGAGGCTCCATAAGATGCACAGAATTCACGGACCAGGGACTCATTATACTCCGTAGGGGCCTCAGTAAAGCATTCCCATTTTGTTGCTTTTATATTCTCGATGATGTGGGGGTACTGTTCTTGTAGCCCGTTCAAGCTCAACTGCTTCTCACCCAGGATTTTTCGTTTAGTGAGTCCTTCTCTGTATAGTTCCCTGGAGCCTTCAATCCCAAATCGGAGGTGAAAGTCATCTCTGTGTTTCCTTCTTGCCTCAGCCTGTAGATTTATTGAGGGAAAGAGTTCCTCCTCATCAGACTGGGAGTTGCTTGGCACATTGGATTCCGTTCGTAATCGTTTTGCCTGTGATGTGTGACAATCGGAAGGTGCCCTTTTCTTGGCTGCATGCTTTTGGGGAGCCATATCTGTACAAAGGTGAAATGTGAACGACATTGTAAGCAACAGTGAAAATAAAACAGAAAAATTCAAAGAAAAAGTAAACAAATGCGACATGGTTTGCGGTCGCATAACCGCTATGCGGACCGCAAACTTGTCGTAATCTTGAATGTGCAGTACTGGACCTCAGTCTGCGATGGGTTATGCAATCGCATAACCACTATGCGAACCGCATAACCATCATAGAATTAACTTGCACACACACAAAACAAAATAACAAAATGTGATCGCAAACTTCACCGCAAAGTGGGAAATGCGATCGCAAAACAACCGCAGATAGCAAGGTTTTAACTGGGTGGTTTGTTTCAGTTTGCGGTGCCCTTGTGGTTCGCATATTAATTATGCGATCGCAAATGGCACAACATTTCGTCATCGTCTTCAGGAGACAAGGGTTTAAGGATGCGGCCAAAATGCGGACCGCATTCTGATTTTGCGGGCCGCAAGTGCCTTCGTACTCACGATTCAGTTCATCCCCCAACATTGGCAGTCCTATGTCTCTCTACCCAGCACCCCAGAAACAACCACGATATATACAAGCAACTACGGCAAGCAACAAAATAAAAATTGCAAAACAAAAATAAAGAAAACCACAAGAAAGATAGAAGTGAACTTGAGGAGATCGGGACACATACCAATGAAGAAGAGTACGAGAAGTATGGAGATTTTGAACAGGTATTCGTCCTTGGTACAATTCGATCTCTGTTTGCCTCACTTTTCTGTTCGTTCCTTTTTGTCTTTTGTTTTTTTCTGTTCATTTTTCATTTTTTTTGTTTTTGTTTTGTTTTGCGTTGTTTTGAAGGAGTGAAATACGAGAGAATGCGATGACGTACCTGGAACTTTTGCGATGGGAAAGTCACTGCATAACACACTATGCGACCACATACGTGTTACGCCGTGGGTTCTGCTGAAGGGGTAACAATGCGAAGCACAATGCGATCGCATAATGTAAATGCGGTCGGCAAAGTGCATTACCTTATCGCATTTTGATCAACGATTTTAGCCAAACTTACTGCTTCAGTTTGCGACTGAAATGCGGTCCGCATAGTGAAAATGCGACCACATCTGTGCAGCAAACTTTCACGCAATGGTTTTTCTTCCCTTTGTTATGCATTCCTTCCCAGTGTTGTGGTTTTTTGAATCCCCTGCACTCTAACACACTCTTTAAATTGCTCAAGTAAATCTATCTATCAAAAATTAAAAATTTAAAGAACAAAAATAAATGTTACCACACATGGGTTGCCTCCCATGAAGCGCTTGATTTAACATCGCGGCACGACGAAGTTGGGGTTCCTTTGAAGTCACTCAATGGTCGGGCACAGACCATCTTTGAGAGCCAGCTGCTCCACTAAGTGTTTTTCTCCATCTGTGCCCAAGTAGTGTTTGACTCGTTGGCCATTTAATTTGAAAGTCCGGAGCCCATCTTCCGATGGTAGTTCCACAGCTCCAAAAGGAGAGACATCAACTACTTTGAATGGACCGGACCATTTCGATTTGAGCTTGCCTGGAAACAACTTGAGTCTGGAGTTAAAGAGCAATACCAAGTCACCGGACTTGAACTCTCTTTCCAAGATCTTCTTGTCATGGACGAACTTCATCCTTTCTTTGTACACATCTGCACTTTCATAAGCATGGACGAAATTCCTCCATTTCATTAAGTTGTGTTAACCTCAAAGTTGCAGCTTCAGCCCAGTCCAAGTTCAACCTTTTTAATGCCCACATAGCCTTGTGCTCCAATTCCACGGGCAGATGACAAGCTTTTCCGAAGACTAAACGATAAGGAGAAGTACCAATAGGAGTCTTGTACGCCGTGCGGTACGCCCACAATGCGTCATCTAGCTTCCTTGACCAGTCGGTCCTATTTGCATTAACAGTCTTTGCTAGAATGCTCTTGATCTCCCGGTTGGAAACCTCCACTTGACCACTTGATTGCGGATGATAAGGTGTGGCTACCTTGTGTTTGACGCTATATTTCTCAAGTAGACCCTTGAAAGCTTTGTTACAGAAATGAGACCCACCATCACTAAGAATGGCTCTAGGAGTGCCAAACCGAGTGAAGATGTTCTTCTTCAAGAATGTGGTCACACTCCGTGCCTCGTTGTTTGGTAAGGCGATCGCTTCAACCCATTTGGACACGTAGTCCACAACCACCAAAATGTATTTCATCCCGCAAGAGCTTACAAAGGGACCCATGAAATCAATTCCCCACACGTCGAAGATTTCTATCTCCATCACAAAGTGCATTGGCATTTCATGCCTCTTGGAGATTGAACCTTGTCTTTGACATTGGTCACAAGCCTTGACCATTTGATTGGCATCATGATAGATTGAAGGCCAATAGTAACCACATTTAAGAACCTTAGCCGCCGTTCGATTTCCTCCATGATGACCCCCAACCGGTGAGTCGTGGCATGCCTTTAGAAGTGGCATAATTTCTTCCGGAACACATCTCCTTATAATATTGTCAGCAAAAACACGGAACAAGAATGGCTCCTCCCAATAGTAGTGCCGGCAGTCTCTCAAAAACTTCTTCTTTTGATAGGATTCCAATCCGTCCGGGATAGGGTCACTAACTAAATAGTTAGCAATATCGGCATACCAAGGAGCAAAAGTGCTAGATAGTGCCAATATGTGTTCATCCGGGAATGCATCGTTGATTTCAAGATATCCCTTTGGTCTCCCTGCTTCTTCAACCCTTGACAAATGATCCGCCACTTGATTTTGAGTTCCCTTGCAATCCTTGACTTCAAAGTCAAACTCTTGCAACAACAAGACCCATCGAATTAACCGAGGCTTTGCATCCTTCTTTGCCATGAGATAGCGAAGAGCCGCATGACGTGTGTACACTATCACCTTGGATCCAAACAAATAAGCCCGGAACTTCTCAAAGGCATAGACAATGGCAAGAAGTTCTTGCTCAGTCACCGTGTAATTCATTTGTGCCCCATTGAGTGTTTTGCTTGCATAGTAGACCGGGTGAAGAACCTTGTTGTGATGTTAGCCAAGAATTGCCCTAATGGCTACACCACAAGCGTCACACATGAGCTCGAAAGGAAGAGACCAATCGGGTGTGACAATAATAGGTGCCGTGGTGAGCCTTTGCTTCAACTCCTCAAAGGCTTTGAGGAATTTCTCATCAAACACAAATTTAGCATCCTTCTCAAGGAGTTTGCACATACGATTTGCAATCTTGGAGAAGTCCTTGATGAAGCGCTTATAGAACCCGGCACGCCCTAAGAAACTTCGAACACCCTTAACGGAAGTGGGTGGAGGAAGCTTAGAAATAATCTCTATCTTTGCTCGGTCAACCTCTATGCCATGTTTTGAAATTTTATGCCCCAAAATGATGCCTTCATCCACCATGAAGTGACATTTCTCCCAATTGAGCACAAGGTTGGTCTCTTCACATCTCTTGAGCACTTGTCTAAGATTGTTAAGACAATTCTCAAAAGACTCACCTACCACCGAGAAGTCATCCATGAAGACCTCTAGAAAATCCTCTACCATGTCGAAAAAAATGGACATCATGCATCTTTGAAAAGTAGCCGGAGCGTTGCATAAACCGAATGGCATCGGGCTAAAAGCAAACATTCCATATGGGCAAGTGAATGTCGTCTTCTCTTGATCCTCCAATGCTATGTTGATTTGATTGTAGCCGGAATATCCATCAAGGAAACAATAGAATGACCTTCCCGCTAGCCGATCAAGCATTTGATCAATAAAAGGCATAGGGAAATGGTCCTTGCATGTGGCACTGTTGAGTTTCCGATAATCCATACACACCTTCCATCCGATCACAGTTCTTGTTGGGATGAGCTCATTTTTTTCATTTTCAATTACGGTCATGCCTCCCCTTTTTGGCACATATTGCACCGGGCTCACCTAAGAACTATCGGCAATGGGGTAGACTACCCCGACATCCAACCATTTGATGATTTCTTTCTTTACCACCTTTTGCATTGACGGGTTCAACTGTCGTTGATGTTCCACACTCGGTTTGGTCCCACTTTCCAATTGGATTTTATGCTCGCAAATTCCCGCGGGGATCCCACGAATGTCC